>JAGSMW010000059.1:0-160003 GCA_029286795.1 Byasa hedistus | reverse complement strand
GAATGGAAGTTTTTTAAAAAAGGCACTAAAATTTTTTTTATATTAAAAACAGGTAATGAACCTTAAAACCGTTCTTATAACGGGTACTTACAATTACAACTAGTCATATATATAAAAGAAATGGTTTTTTAATTTTTTTAACCCCGTCTTTAGGAGAAAACAATAGAAAATTTTAAAAAAATTTAAAGTTTCCTGGTTATGCTAAAGAACATTTTAAAAAAGTCCTTGATTTTCTATTATAATTTTGTTTAATAAAGCATTTTTGTGTCTACTTTGTGATAAATTGAGGTCAAATCTGCTATTTTAGATTAGCTGTTGTTTTGTAAAAAAAGAATATAACCGCGAGGGAAAATATCTTTAATTATCAAAAGTCTTCTAATATGTTTGTAAACTGATTTTCTGAATCAAATACAAATTTGAAGTACGAATGATTAACTTAACCTGGATAAACATCAATTCACTAAGATAATATGGTCTTACTATTACATATCTTTAAACATATTTTCCTTTCAGCTTTATCTATTTTACCTTTTTAATACTCAAAGAGATTTACAGTTTTCAGGGACATTCTAATGATCCATATCAATAAATTATTTGTTGAGAACATTGTTATGTTCTTTAAAAGATAGCCGTATACTAACAGGAATACGACAAACAGAATCTCCCAAAATTCAAATTACATCGAAAGGTTTTTGTCTTGTGATTAAATTCTTAGAATTAAAGTTTGAGGTAAAACCAAATATTTCTATTGTCATTATTGTTCCCTGATGTTCGATCCGGAAATCAGTTCTTGTAGCTATTCATTGGTTCTGTGAGGTATTGTACTTTGATACTTGATATGAAACCGTAAGGTTTCATATCAGTATTTTAAAAGTATAAATATAGAGAAAAACAAGAAAACTACCGAATAATGAGCCAACCCAATTAAAATAAACCACTTATAGTAAAACATGTTTTTACGGGATTAGCAGCAACCTTAGTCTGTTGAAGATACTTTCAAACAAGCCGCATCCGGGGTATTCCGTCAAGTTACGTGGTATTATTAATCATTGTAAAATTTATTTATATAAAAAATATTACTTTACACCAGTTTTTTTATTGAATTAAAAAAAAGCATTTTTTCAAAGTTCTTATATAGTAAAGGCATTTCAGGGACGTGCATCATAGAAGATTTCGATGTTTGGTCGTCTACATGCACGCAATGCCAGAGTTACATAAAAGCATTTCATTATTCGAAAATTAAGTCCAGTGTACCACGAAGGAAACACGTTTAGAAAAAAGCAAATTTGTATAAGAACAATCCCCGATACAATATTAAAATATAGAAGAGAGCAAGTTTTTTTTCAAAGATGGATGCTTAGGAATTCAATCAAAAAAAACCTCAGAAATCTTTGGTCAATACACGTGATAAATTAACAAAGTATATTCTTCACAATGTTCAAAAATTATGCAACACTAACTTTTTTTTATTTACGCCTGAACTGGCATTTCTTTCAAAATTTCTAACATTTTTTTAAAAAGTAATTCATATATTGTTAATACCATTGTTAATTTTAGAAAAAAAAAGATTAGCTTCAAATAGCCATTATGTCAGAATTTATTTCGTTTTTATTAGATTTCTTAGTGTACTAAAACTTCAGTCATAATAATGGTGCCGCTAATTTTTCTTTTACTAAGATAGTTTTAAAGCACGATCCCTTATGAACGAAGATGAGGAAAACAAAAAGAGAAATAAAGCATTTTTAGTTTCGATAAGAAAAAAGAGGGGATTGAATGGACAACAAAACATATTTTAATTTCAATGAGGAAAATGTAGGGTGAGATCAATAAGCTTTTTTGATAGTAAAAAAAAGGTGAGTATTTATCAAGCAAATGGGAAGTAACACCTAGAACTGCACACAAGTAAATCGTCTTAAATGGGAAAGACTCCACTCGGAATCATTAAAATAGAAAACAGAGAATATTTTGTCAAATAAAAGGTATACATCCAAAACGGTTGGGATAAGGTTGTGTTGTGAAAGATGTGAGAGGGATTCAGCTTCCAAATACTTAAGTCTAAGTGAAATAAAGTTCTTTCTACTAAAGAAGGATATGAGATACACAATTTTTAGGACTATGATAACCAAGAACTTGTTGAATATCTTTTCATGGTGATTTCGATGAGAAAGAAAAGGATTTTTTTGTACCTTGTATAAATCTTCGATGAGGAGAAAAAACTATTTACAATTGTTTGTTAACCTTGCTTAAGGAGACAAGCAGCAGAAGAGGAATGTAGTTTTTAAAAAGATTCACGAGGGTAAAAATACTAAATTAATGACAGAAAAAATTTGACTTTATTGAGTACTTTGAACATAGAGACAAAAGATAAGGAAAAGAGGGTTAAGGATGTTTGATTTTAGAATTTTACAAAAACCTAAAAAGTTTTTCAGAAGGAAATTGGTATGTATTAACTACTTTTGTATTTGATCAGTCACTAAAAAACCCACGGTTTAATGTTTTGCAAACAATTTTAACAAGGGATTTGAAAACATTGAAAGCTTTTTGCATAGGATCTTTCTAGCAAATGATAAAGAACTTTTAAAACACATTGGAAAGGTAATCAGCTTATCTATGTTATATTTTGGGTACAATAATCTTCAATGTTTCATTGACTCTATTTTAATTAAAAGGGATATGGGGCTAACCTTGATGAGTCCTTAAAGCTCATATGAATTTTATAAAGCTTAAAGAAAGTTTTGATAGATTCCTCAAATTTATAAAACATTTGCATCATTATTAGGAAACAAAAGATATTTAATTGAATATCAAATATTATCGCTTATTACAGTCGCAAAAGAAATAACAGGAACACAGTTGTTCCTCATTTATTCTTCTTTAGATTTTTGCTTGAAATTACATCAATGAGCTTGATGTTTACAGTTTTATAGATAAACAGAATTAAGAATAACAGAAAGTTTAAGTTCTCTTAAAATTTGTTAAAAAACATTTTAGATAATTTAGGGATAATTTACAGCAGGAAAATCATACTTGGGGACTTTTCAATTGATAAAATAATACGTCTATTCTGTTCTCGCCTTCCTAACACTATTCTAATCATGAATGGATTCTATTTGAAAATGAAAAATCTTTGTTTTGGGTCATTCCTGTTCTTAGATCACTTGGATTTTTGGCTAAAATGACAGGGTCTTCTCTAATTTTGTTCTATTTTCTAAGCCGTCCCTTCTTTTGTTGATATAAATTACTTTAAAATAGTTGACAAGATATGCGGCAAATTTAGATTTGATCCTCATTGTTATCTTTCCTCGATACTTGAAAAAATATTAATTCAGGAAAACATCAAATTTAAAAAAATAATGTTTCTGCTTTTTTAGGAAATCTTCCGAATAAATATATCGAGGAACTTTTATTAAAAAAACTGAAGTACCAGAGGTACGGATATAGTGATAGAAAATATTTGTTAAAATTGCCAGAATTCCTCCCTTTGCTGACACATTTCATTCAAGAATTTCAAACCAAGGAATTTTTTTTCTGAGAATCTTTGTTTGTTCTTATAAAAATAAACATTCCATCGTTATAGAAAACCTATAGAACCTCATTGACAAAAGTAACTTTGATCCTCCATTTTTTAATATCGGAGTTTATCTTTTGGCTTGCAACTATCTTATTTTTAAAGAAAAACATATCGTGAATGTGGAATTAAGATTTCTATAAAAGTTACTAAATTTCTAGATAAAAGAAACTTTCTACTTAGAAAATTGTATGGGAGCATTTGAATAAAGAAGATGATGATATCTTATCTCGTAATATCAGCTTCTTGAACAAATTTATAGCGCTATAAGTTTCAAACATACAAGAAGTAGTGTCTTTATGTTTGCCATTCCTAAAGATTCAATCTTTTGCTGTAGCAGAGAAAGGTTTTGGATTTTTGTTTTTAACGACAGGCTTTGTCTCTGAATTTGAAAAGCCGTAGATCCAAAGGAGTTAATGGGTTACTTACGAGGCAGTGGAACAATGAAAAAATATGGAGAAGTAAACCTGTAATATGCATTACTCAAACAATTAGTAATTTGGAATCTGTTCATGATATTTTAAATATTCTTCTAGAATATTTAAATCTGGAAGTACTGATAATTAAAAAAAGGTGTATCTATGCTATTTCTAAGCTTTTAAAAACTTCTGATTTACAAGATTTTACCCGTTCTTTTAATTGATTATTCCTATCACAATTAGAATTTAAAAATAAGAATACTAAAAGTATAGTTCTTTCCATGAGAGAGATTTTGAAGAGGTATTCCGTACATACATTTCTTAATACCTTAGTAGGATGCATGTATGATGAAAGACAGGGGTATACAGAAATTTTAGGGTTTAAAATTGGTGAGATCTATTTTCGATTGTTATGACAAAACATCTGTAGAAATGGATGTGATAATTCATCTTGTAAATGTGATTGGATCAAGATTACGGAAAAGAATAGATTTATAAGAAAAAGAGTTAATATCTGCATGGTATCCTTGTAATGTAACTGATGGTTCCCTCTTTCAAATTACTGATCCAAGGCCTATGCCATCCTTCTAAAAAAAGTAAAAAGTAGATACAAAGAAATTTTTAAAATCTTAAACAAAATGAAGCAATTGATATTGACGAATTTATAGATGAAAAAATAAGAAAAGGTAAATTTTCTGACATTTAAAAGCTGGTGCTTAGATGTATCTATGGTTCCCATAATAATAAGGTTAGATAGTCTCTCCCTTTCTATTTTGAACACTAGGTTATAAATTTTTTTAAAAATTGAAATGTATTGCCACTCTTAGAAATTGGCACATGTTCATTTTGGGAAACTAGTATTCGCGTGAATATCATATGGGATGTTAGATTATTACTTTCCACAATACCATCTGTTTTTTCATTTATATGATATGTGATGCATTAAAATCTTCTTTTGCGACTTTAATTCATCCACTTTTTCTATCAAGGATTATGTTTTGTTCTTTTAATTGTCCAATCTAATGGATTCCGGGCCCAATCACCCCATCCCGCAAATAACTGTTCTCAGTGTTTTTGGAAGCTTCTTCTGTATAAATGTTCCTTTTCGGAACAAACATCAGTCTCATTCTCATTCCATTGTCCTCATTAAAGGCTTAATTGACAGCCTTCTTCATTTTTGTTTGAGTCCTTAATTCCTGAAACGACAGATAGGAGCTTCTTCCACGTAATCCAGGTCTTCCGGAGAATTATTCAAGTTTACATAATCTGTTTGTTCTTCTATTTGATCTTCCTTATCAATATTTATTTACTACGTTTTTATAAAGTCCCGTCTCAACACTGATTGCTTCATGTCTCTCTTGTATCTTTCTAAATGCTTTACTTGTAATTCGTTAATTCTCGGCATCTTGTGTCGAAGTTGTTTAAAAATGTGTCTACTTCGTTTTTCAAAAAAAGATCATTCACTCTTATTTAAGATGCTAGAGATAGCCGATCTGCTTTGACTTGGAACTATTCGTTAAACGTTTTCTCTCTTTCAAATTATTCTCTTGGCTTTTAGGGTTAATAAAATGGTAATGTCCTCTCTATTAGCCAATTCAAAGACTTTCTTGGATACGTGTGTAATCTTCAAATTCCATTTGTTCGTGCCTTATTAAATCTGACAATGAAATTTTTTCTGACATTAAAATTTTAAGTTGGGGGTTAGCTTTAATGCAAATGGGAAATTCAAGAAAAGCAATCTCGAAATAGAGGCGCGGGATTTCGAACCCGCGCACTTTCGTACTAACACCTGAAGCTAGCGCATAGACCAACTCGGCAATCCGTCCAGCCAAAATCAAAAGATTTAATAATAAAAAAATACTATAGGGTATTATTGAAGCATATTTGTTTAAGGTGTTGTGTATGGTTAAAAGAAATAGGTTTCCTGATTAACGTCTGTTTCTCATAATGTTAAATAGAGCTCTCAGATTTATATGACGTTGATAAGAATGTCTCAATACGAGCTTTTTTTATATATAAATATTCATGAGGATTTTAAAATCTGAAATTTAGTACATGTTATAGCTGTGTAATGTATAGAGAGTGGTACCTAATTACTGTTTACCATCATCCTGTAGGAAATTTTTTTAAAATCTTAAGTTCCTGATTGATATGTACATAGCATTAAGAAAAAAAGCTTTTATTTTAAAATTTTTTTTTGGTCATTTTTTTGCTTACGTGCAAGTCAAGTCAATTTAACACTTAACATACATGGGGATCATTTGACCTATTTTTACGTAAAGATGAGGGTGTAAAATTAACATACAGGTACGGGTAAGTGTTAATAAAACGTTGTCTTTCAATCTTGATAAAAAAATTTAAAATCAAACTTATATGACAGATAAAACCTGTAGGAGGATCGGGAAAACCCAGTGCAATAACTAACTTGAGCACAAAAAACAGGTTGTTTTAGCTTAAGAAACATATTAGAGTTTTTTACATAACCATAAAAATTTTTTTGAAATTGAGAAGCTTTTGTATTTTTTCTGTGAAATATTATTTGAACAAATAACCTGCATTACATCACCACCCTTTAAAAAGTTCCTGTTTAACAACCACATGAGAATGAAATGAAATGTATGAAAATATTTGAATTTTATAAGAAGAGAACTCTTTTACGTTACAAAAGTTCCACAATCATTGTTAATATATATTTCTAAACTATCCACGTATAGAGAAAATTAGCCTTTCATTTCAACAGGCATTTCTACTGTAGCAAAACAAAAGTTTTTTTGTAAAAAATAGTATGAGCTATCACCTGATGGAATATTATTCATCGATACATTTACAGCAACGAGACTAAAATTAAGGTAAGTTTTAACATAGAATAGAAACGTTGGATTCTTTCTTCTAGAATAAGAAAGAGACTTGAGGTGAATAAAAAGGTGACATGCCATTGTATCTTGTAAAATTTTTAATAGAGAAACAAAGACATTGTACCATACCATCACCAATTATTTAAGAGAAAGTAAATGATCTAAGAGCTAATTCTAGAATAGTAAATCTGAGGGAATTCTTATTGAAAACTTTATTATTTTTTGGATCATTTTTGTGATTCGGATTACGTAACAGATATTTTTTTTAAGAGGCTTGTTCTATTTTTCTAAGTGCATTTTAAAGGAGAACATTGAAGAGGATGATTATTTTTTATGGATCAGCTTGAAAAGAAAATATTATGAAAGTAGAAAAAGTTATCAAGATTCCAAGGAGTATTTTATTAAAGAATTGTAAGCTTTTTATTTGAGAGATATTTTAATTAATCTAACAACCCAGTTGAATTTGTAGTTCAGTTACATCCCCAACCTTTATCTTTGATAAGAACGTGTAAAACATCTGTGTTCTTTTAAAAATTTTTTTTTTATTGACTTGACATTTTTTATTAGCTCCGATAAAAATTAATAAACACACCCTCTTTAACCCTTAGAAAAAAGGATCAATGTCGATAAATCCCGATGGGGGGATTTATGACATTTGATATTTTTTAAAAAAATTATACCCCCTAAAATGGTTTTGTTTTAAGTTGTTAAAAAACAAATATTATCTTTAATAGGCGAAGATGTTGATGCCGTCATAATCCTTTCATGATTCAAAAGGATATTGCAAAGAGGTCTTAAAGGTTGCATTGTGAAGAGCCTATGATTGTGGGCGACCATACAGAGGATTAGAGACAATATGTATGGAAGTGTGATAATTTAGCTTGTCAAGTACAAAACAACCCATTCAAAAGGACACACTCCATGTTTCATCAATACCCGAATTGATTTCAATAATTTTTCTGAAAGTTTGGCTTTCAGAGTCCTAGAGAGTTCATTTTGATCAAAATGGTCTGCTATCGAGATATAGAGACTTTAGGTTTTGATCATAAGACAGTAATCATTTTCTTCACTTTGTTATTCAGAAAATGGTTTACATCCTTAAAACATATTGGAGTCGTCTGGAGTAAACAAAATTAAAATTGAAACATGAAAGGAGTAAAAATAGATGATTAGATTCTTAGTGGCAGGAGTTTTATCTGGGTGGAAAGGTTAATGGAAGTATTTTTTGAAATATATAAATGAAATGTATTACATAAATATTTAGATGTAATTTTTCTATTTTTTTTATCATTTAAAAATATTTTTTTTTTTTTGTTTCTGGGGATTTATCGACATTGATTTTTTCCCTTAGGGGACTATCGACATTGATCGAAAAAAGCTTAATTAACAATTTTTTACAAATTATGGTTTTTTTGGGGTTTCTTGCAAAAAAAGCCTTAAAATCTCCTCAAACAGTATGAATTTGAAAAGCATAACAATAGTCTAATGAGATAAACCTTTAAACATTTTTTATGAAATAGCTCTTTTTTTTGATCTTAGAACATTATACAAAGATTTTAGTGTCTTGGTTGTGTTTTAGGCAAATGGGTGTTCTAATGGTTCACATATATTGTTTTTTAAATCCATAGTTTCTCAAATTATTTAACCCCGTTTGATAACAAAATGTTTTCCTCTTTTTTATAAGCTAAATTATATTCGTCCAACAACAGCAATAATGTTTTTGTATCTTAGAGATGTTTCCCAATTTGTATGTAAGGGTGAAATCTCATTAATATCTTAGCTAGAATAATTTTTTTTAATCCTAATATTTTTCATTGGTGACTCAGGAAAAAAAACGAAAGTTAATTTAACTATAAACATAACACTTTAATATTAATTACAGGTATAAGCAATAATAATTCTTTTAAAGCAATTATCCAATCAGGAGAAAACATATCTACCATACAAAATTATTTTCCTTTTTCATACTTCTTAATTCAATTTGTATTAAGATAAAAAAGACCCCTTATTTCTGGATATGAAGTCAGATTTTTTCAAGAAAAAATTCCCTGATGAAGGAGAAATTTCTTATAGGAAAGGTGCAACAATATACAATTAGGGTGTAAGTGTTGACCTGCCTGGAGTATGGTGATGCCCCGTGGACTTGTACTGCTGGAGACTTTCTAAGAATCATGAAAAAACAATAAATCAGATTACTAAGATCAACAACATAGAGTTGTATCGCTTAAGAGTCGATAACCAAAGGGGGTATATCGATTGAGTCTTGCTAGAGTCAGTTGAGGATGAGAAGGATGATTCAAAAAACTATCTTAAAAATAAGATATCATATCATATTAGGGCTAAGGCAGCTAAAAAGTTGATACTCATTAACAAGTCTATATAAAAGCTTTGATACGAATAAAGCTAAGATATGGGTCGTCTGTATTATTTCTTTGCTAGGTTAAAGATGATGAGTCTATTTTAGAAGATAATGAGTTGGGGAGGACAGCAAAAAAATTGATTCAGGATCAGTTTCAGGCTAACACATACAATGTTCGAGCAGACATAGATGTTACATGTCCTTCGATTGGAGGAATATAAGCATCAAAAGACACCTTTAGAAAAGCCATGAGAAGTGATTCTAAGATCCAGATTACCCTTTCGAAACACCAACTATTCCATCACTAGAGTCTCGTCTAATAAGGAAAAGGCTTATCAACTGTTCTGGACACTTGTAAAAAAATAAAGAGTATTATAAGAAAGCGGAGGACGTTTAATATAGTAAGTCACCTAAAGCTTATGGAGAAAAAAGTAGATTGCCTTGTTACCAACTAATGAACCTGAGGCCTTAGAAAATGATTCTAGTGATGAGTGAATAATTATCTGGTTCTAAAAAAAAAATTAAAGTTACAATACTTTTTGGTCTGAAAATATCTTTTTTAGTCAATTTTTGTTTTCTCTAACTCACTTAATTTTAGATTTCCACTTTAAAAGTGGTTTATACAATAAAAGCAAAATATTCTTAACCGAAATTATTTTAGAAATTTATTATTTTTTAAGCAGAAAAAAGACCACAATTTTGAGATGTAAAATAAGACTTTAATTGAGATATAATTGTCGTTAGACACACGAAAAAGCAAATTTATCTTCTTAAATTTTATATAAAAAAAAATTATTATTTTTACCCCATGCAAGACTTAGGAAATAAACCATTAAATTACAACAATAATACTGTCATAACGCTACAAATTTCGTCAATTATTTTTGTTGTTTATTGAAACATGTTATTTTGCGAAACTACCCATAGTCCTCCTGGGGTAAAAAAATATATTTTTTTTTAACAACTTGTATATCGTATTTATATACGACAATTTATTATTCTAATTAATATTCTCAAATTTGATTTCTTAGTCTTGCCAAAGATTTTAATTTAAAAAGGTAAAAATATGAAAAATAAATTCTAATTTTTAAGGTACATTTCTTAATGTTAAATACGATGTGACGTATACCAAGTGAATATGACAAATAGATATTCAAACTTTTTTTGAGGACATTTCATAAAATATCTAAAAAAGTTAATTTTGAAATAATTCTGTGCTTACTTGAACAGCATACAGGATCAAGGGTAAAGAATTTTATTATTTTCAAAGGAACATGTGAGGGCAAAAAAAGGATTTTATCATAAAAAAAATTAATCTATGTTGATCATCATTTTTTAATTGTAAAAACTTTATTATCGTTGCTTTAGATAGAGACAAAATCGGTCTTCTATTTTAAAGATTTTGCATTAATGTCCTGCGACAATTATCAATTAAAAAAAATTGAAATTTTTAGGTTGTTGTATTAGTTTTAAAGCTATTTGAATAATTTTAAAGTTGTGGTCACTTTCAACCAGTTACAGCTTTTAAAACAGGTCCGTTTCAACCTTTTCTGTATATCTAATTAAGGCGCTCTTAAAAAATCCACCCCATTTTTAGGGCTGAATGTTATTTTTAGAAAATTGCATAAATCTTCCATTCGTAAGAAACTTTTTTTTAGGAAGAAGGGTTAGAGGTAGTTTTTTCAGTAGCGTCCTAGTACCATACAAGATTTGTTTTATCTTTGTGGGTAAAACGTAATTAATCTAAATTAAATCCAAAAACATTTCCAATAAACAGTTTAAAATGGATGAGATGTGACCTTCTGTAACAAAAGACTTTTAGACGTATTTATAGGTGCAGTATTAGAAATTTTTAAAAAAAGACCAAGATTTCGTCTTTCCTTAATGCTTTAATCTTAAGCTTTTGAAACTAGAATTATAACATTTTATATCATTTTGGTTGTAATTAAATTAAAATATAGATATAGCGAAAACAAGTAGAGGTCACATTGATTTAAGAGCTTTTTGTGGCAGATTTTTTCAAGTTATCCTTTACCTTTTAAAACTCAAATGAAAGAATTAAGTACTGAACATGTGTAAATCTAAAACATTAAATGTTTGCAAGAATCGATTTATTACAATCCAATTCTAACAATTATACAAGACCTTAAAAATTAAACTTACAAAAATTTAGCATTAGACCAATAGATATTTTACTCGTTTAATATATAGGAAGTTTAGGGATGGTTGAATGAGAAAAATTACTTCGACCTCATGGATCTTACTAAAAAGTTTAAAATAAATGGAATAAAAGAATTTTAACAGAATTGTTAGAAGATGAAAACATTTTCTTAAATATGGAGTATTGCTAGGAACCTCAGATATTGTCTTTGAAAAGGAGCTTGAACAATTAAAAACAAATGTTTTAAATTTACTAAGAAAAACATAATGTAAAATTTAATAAAAATAAAGAATTGTCGTGGTAAAATTTATTAGAACCCACCTACAAGATATCCTCTTGTCGCAGTCCAATGGATTTTAAGAAATATTTTGTATTTCCCCAAAAATGCTAATGCAGTTTCTGCTGATTCAGAAATTTTATACATGGTGATCCTCCACAATTAAATTTGATCATCGCAATAGCTGTTGTGACAAGAACGGCTAGAAAAATCCATATTTAATCAATTTTCTAGGTCTTTTTTATCAGTTTTAACAATTTATAAGAGAAAATACTCAGATAACTCTCTATTCTTTATTAAAATAGACGTTGTAAGAAGAATACCTGAGTTTGTGTACATAAATGTTTCTAAAAGTTTTTCCATAGAACATAATCATAGTCAGAGATAAAATCAAAATTTGTTCAGGCAATGTATTTTAGACCTTCTATTTCTTTAATATCTTTATGATTCTCAATTAACATCCTAAATAACTGGATTCGGTCTTTTTTATCAGCGTGAGATACAAAACCTCAAAGATCGAAAAAATTTTGGATATTTTAACCACGTTTGAAAAGTTTGTATATATTTCCAAAAGAACATCATTCCAAAAATCATCTGTATTCTCAAAGTATTTGCTTAAAGTAATCTTTGCAATAATTTCCTCTACTTTGACTAACCCAGATAAGTTTTTCAGACATTGATTCCATGTCTAATGAACAAAACTGTCTTGATCTTTTTTATTTTCTTCGATTCCTTTCTCCAAAAATTGAAGATTTTCTGCTTTCAATCTCGTTACATACGTTACGGAACTTTGTTCCTTGGAAATTAAATATGTTCTTGTAACTAAGTTTGTTTTAAAGAAGTTTATGTTCCTGTTAAAAACATTCAGAGACATATCCTTTACTTTGTTGTCATAAAAAATCATCCTTCATATGGGCTCTTAAATTTATAATCAAAAAAAGAGTAATCCGAGAAATAATGTTTCGAAATAAAATTTTTAAGGTTAAAAAGTATATTGAATTTACAAATGGAACGTTATTCTGCCTAAAATGATTTACAGATTGAAAATTCAATGCTGTAGCTTTTTGGAACTCGGATCGTAAAACTTTACACATTTTAGATCACTGGACCAAACTGAACGAAATTATTAATAGGTGAATTTTGAGAGGCACAAATTTTCTTTAATTACTTCAATATCTCAGTTGAACAGCCTTGAGTAAATTTCATATTAGCAACTAAAAATACAAATTTAAAAAAAAGTAATTATTTGGTCTCTACTGCTGCTCAATAATAAAAGAACTGATGTGTAATATAGAATATTGGTGTTCGCGAATGTGTAATATTGATTCGTTATGAAACATATGTCTCTTAAATATTTAACCCCCCAATTTTTGAATACTAAAATGTTTTGTTTTTCTTCTTTTAATACTGGGTGACTGGTGGGTAATGCTTAAATATGATTGGCCGATTCTGATTAAATATTTGGCAAATAAATGCCCATGTTAATCCCAATACATTCATATAACATATTCGCTGATACAACAAAGACGTACTTAGATAAACTTTTTTCGTTAATAATTTCATATTTTGATTAGAAGTAATTAATTTTTGGGGCTGAAAGGCAGATTTTTATAAAATTCAGAATCTCCTGACATATTAAACAACTTTCTTTTTTAATGTCTATCTAATCTTTGGACTCCTTTAGGCCTGCTAATAAACATTGTCAAGTTAAAAATTAAATATTAAATGTTAGAACATTTCGTTCTGGATGAGAAATTATAATTTTTTTTTTCTACCCAGAAATTTTCACTATATTGGTAAAGACTTAGACTTTTACAATAATCGGGCACCAAGAAGATCTTTCTTGTGACAGTTCAAACTTAAATACACCTAAAAAAATATCTTTTATAAAACTCCGCATTATTATTGTCATAAGAAGAATTGCCTGTATCCTCAGTTTAACTGCTTTGAAGGAAAGAAATAATATTATTCTATAAAAGGGGATAATTTTACCCCACATTAATCAATAATAAATATTTATAATTTTATAAAACGCCTAACAGCTTGGACGAAACCAGCCTTAACAATTAATCTTTATGAGAACTAAAAACTTAATCTAGGACAAGTTTAAAAAGAATTATTAATAATTTTTTAATAGATTCCGACAAACTTTTAATATTCCTTATTCTCGGCCGTTACTTTTTCCAAAAAAAACACACGTTACATCCTTACACAAAGTATTTTTACTTTCGACAAAAATAATTTGACTCTGTATTCCTCACAAAGAGCTGTAGGATGGGTTATGAGATCATTTGGATCTGTATCTCTGTAACACGAGTATCCCTTTTGTAGATTTAAGGATTTCCCTTTGACATGCTTTGATTCCAGTTACTTTGGAATTCAAGCGATTTCCATTAACCTGTTTATATTTAAGAGATCTTTTTCAGTTGCCAACGGACTTGCTATTGGATCATAAGGGATCTTCCTTATACAACATTTAAAAAATGTAAGAAAAAATTATTAAAGAATTATCAAAGGTCGTAATTATTAACAAATCATTTACTTATGGACTATTTCAGGCTGATAATCTCCCTCCTCCTGTAACTCTCTGCAATATCATTTATGAAATTAGGATTATAGTCTTTAAACAGCTCACTAGACAATATTTGTTCTAGTGAGGTCGTTTTTTGGGATTTACATTAAGCATAGCATCAATAAGACCAACGATATCAGAATAGCAGTTTTTTAAAATCCTATAAGATTTCTCGTGGACTGTGGTAAATTAAGAAGTTTTAAGTTAGAAAATCACTTACAGCTGGGTACGTACTTTCATTTATAGAACCACATACGTAAATAATAGACTCAATCTTTATGCTGAATTACCTGAAATAAAAGGAAGATGACCTAGCATATTTCTGCGACACACAACCCCAAAAGACCAAATATCAATGAGATAATCGTAATTCTCTGAATTCAAAAGTACTTCAGGTCTCTAACCAAAGGGGGTTTAGCAACACCAGCTGTATACATAGCGCGTTGTTTAATTCGTGCCATACCAAAGTCCGCTATCTTTACATTCAAGTTAAAGTCCATCAAAAGTTTTCAGTTTTTATGTCTCTGTGTAAAATGTTTTGAGAGTGCAAGTACTGGATACCATCGAGCAACTGCTTCATAACATTGATCGTTTCTTCTCTTTTGTTAGAATATTTTTAGCATGTACTTTGCTAAATCAAACTTAAGTAGGAAAAACTAAGTAAAGATCCTCTTTTTCGACATTAATCTCCACAAGCTCGATATATTCTGTTGTGAGCACTCCGAAGAATGTAATTTCTCTGATAGTCGTAAGTTGGAGTCCCTCACTTTGTGTATATACCTTTCTAACGGCATATTCCTTATTATTTTTAATTCCTTTATAGACCTTACCGTAGGTACCTTCTCCAATAGAATCTTCTAGTTTATATCCTAAGGGAGGTAAAAGTAAACTTAGGATTTTCTTTATTTTCCCATAGCCTTTCTAAACATTTTATTTTTTATTGATAATCTCAGTATCAGATTAAAATTCATGATCTTTTCAAATAAATTATAAATATAAAGTGTAAAAAATATGTTGTTTGTCACGAATACCTATACATTGGATTTCTTCTAAGATATAGTTAGAAGATACGTAATGTATTATTTAAAAATATAATATAAAAGATTTGAAAGTTCATATTTTGTTTAATAATATTTCTATTCGTTTTTAATCAGAATTTTATTTCTCGATTGAATACATCCAATAGAGATCATACTTCTTTCTCAGTAATCTTCAATTTCTTTGCTATTACGAGAAACAAATCCACCATCAGTAGTAAAACAAAGCTAATTACTAAAAAAATAATATGATCATAAACAAAATTTTAATATAAAACATCTCCGAAGACGACATTAAAAATTAATTTTTAAAATCCTTAAACTAAATCATATTTATAAGAGAGAATTTTTTTGTATATTTTTAAGATTCAATAATATTTTAACTAAGAAATCCTTAAATTATCGTAAAGAAATAAAAAATTTCTAACTAAATGTATTTAAATAAATTTTTAAATGATATCTTTAGTTTAGTCTCGAGAGCAATCGCATCTCTACCCAGACATAAGCATGTACTAATTCCTATTAAAAAAAGATTAAAGGTTAAATTATGCTGTAAGATTAACCTAAGGAATACTTGTTTTCTCTTTAAATACCTTGATGGTAAGATGATATCAAACTTTATAGAAGTTGTAGATCAAGTAATGTAAACTTTAAATATGAACTAAGGATTGAGAATATTTTTACAGTATGAGTGTCCCTATAATAATATTTTATACATATGCAGAACTTTCTAGAACTTGTTAGCATCTTTACTATGATCATTTAAGTATGAGGATCACAAACACGATATTTCAAACTAAAAATCTTCGACTGCTGAAGCAATTTTTAATTTGTAGGAAAAAAAACCCACTTTAAAATAGTTTTAATGAAACCTTTTAAAGTAATAAAAATATGGTGAATTTTTGACCTTCTATTGATTAGGAATTCGTCTTGTGTAGAGATTTGGGGTCGCTATTAATTTAGCGCTTTAAGATCACTTAAAAGGATTCAAAAATCTTAAAGATAACTTCGAAGGAGGAATGAAGACTTCTTTTTCTAAATTACACTTTTAGAATAGTTTTAGTCCACATTGACTACAAAGCTTATTAGAACGAATTTTTGTTTAAATGACACATAAATAGACTTTAACATTTGACAATTTTACAATTTTATGTTATTCCTTCAATGCATGTTAAGATATTTGCTCCAGATAGAATTGAAATTGTATATGACAAGGGCAGATATTCTTGGATCTACGTTTAGGTCAGTAAACGGACCTGATCTACTGAAGATTTCACTCACACAAATTTTTTAAAAAACTTTACATAAGAAACCCCGTAGAATGAGACATTTCAAAAAATCCCCATATCAACAATATTTTATTCTAGCAGCCTAAAAGTCTAAGCTTCTTATTCAAGGGTTGCTTATCCTTTTCTGGCATTTATAATTGCTTTTTATAATAAAATTTTTTATTCTCTATTTATATTTTAACATCCTTGTCAACGTGTGAATTTGGATCAATTTGTAGAAAAAATACATAAACCAAACCAAAAGCCATAGCATTCAACCACGTTGAAACTACTTCTTTAAACGCATCTTTTTGGTATCATTAAAGATTTATTTTTACATAAGCCTGCAAAGAAAATGTCAAAGATTTTTTGTCGGTGAGATGACAATTATAAAACCAAACTAATCTGAGCTCGTTTAGACCATTCTACAAAAAGTTTTACATTGATACAGTTCTTTAAAGTAATTTTTTCTATAAGAAACTCAAAGAATAAGAGTATACCTTTACAAATTAATTTATTAAATGTCTAATGCATTATTCTAGAATTCCCTCTCTAGCTCGTATTTATTCTTTCCCTGCAACAAGATTTATTTTTACATTTAAAGAAATCTGAACTGAGATTCAAACAAAAGTGATAAGCGCCTTCAAATATTGTTTGTATTTTAAATTTAAAATCCAGTCCTATCTAAGCTTCTTCACATAATCATTCTCATAGCAACTAGAATGCTCCTTCATTTATATTTACCCAGTAAACATAATGTAACCGAACTATCGAGATTTAAAACATTTTTCTCCTTACACATGAGCTTATACACAAACATGGTATGTTTTCTGTCAGGGAACCATAATCCAAAGATTTTAAAAAACTGAATTTTCTTGAAAGATGACGATGTTATCCTGCACATAAAAAGACATTTCATCTGTGATTACGTGTTTCAAGTCCGTAGATATTTATGTAAAAACCTTTACATGAACCTGTTCTTTATGGCAAAGATACTTCTTTCTTTCTTATACATAACAAAGGTTACCTTCAATTTTAGCTGGACCCATCCACCATTCTTATATTCGTATACTGTTGATAAACTTGTGTAAAATATTATTTCATGAACAGGAACAGCCTTAATAAAGACATCTTTGAGTAATTGTCTTCAATTTCGTTCCGCATGTGGGGGACATATTTTAAATCTAAAAATTGCTTGAGCTAACTAAAACAAGAACCTTAATCTCACATTAATTTTAAATTTGGACACACCAAACCGATTTTGTTTTTTTTTTAAATCGAAGATCAATTCTAAATGATTCAACTATTCAAAAAGCTCTCTTTTTTTGGGTTTTTAAAATTTATCTCCAAGGAAAGTAAACTGCTTAGCTAGTAGACTACTTAGGAAGCAAGTTTTTGGCATATGATCTATATGAAAGAGAAGGCAAATGGAAGACCTGATTCTAATCATAGTAAGTTGGTAGTGTAGGGAGGATTGGAATTAGTCATGAAGATCTGAAGATATTGTTTCGACAATACCAGCATTATAATGATTTCTCTTTATATCTTATAACCATGCTCGTTGATGATAGTGTGAATCACATCTTCGGCGTGGATTAGGGCAGGCTAATTAGTTGATTCTCCTATTATTCAAGCCTCAATAGGTGATGGTAAAAGCTACTCCTCAACAGCGGAGGTTTAGGTAGTAATAATCGCACATTTCTTGTGTTTGTTTGACTAACACAGGGAATTTACAAAGTTTTATGAGATTTTCTTTTTTACCTGTGTGGTATCATAAAAAGATCCCCTTAGTTGGAAGTCAGTAGTATTTTAAGAGTGTAAAAAAAGACTACAGTTATTAGACCTTTTGACGACGTTTTTTGTTTTAAACTTTCTTAATCATGCATAGACATCTTAAAAAATAAGAGGTAGTTCCGAAGACCCCTTTTTTTTTATTCAAGAATTTTTTTTTTTTACAAGGACGTAAGAAATATCATGTACATGTCTTTGTAGAATTTTTAAAAACATTTTAAACATCTGATATGTGTAGATAAATAGATAAAGGATTTAATGATACTAAAAAACGACCATTTAAAATACTAATACAAGTCAAAAGCTGTGTATACTTTTAAGTTTGATTTCAAGTGAAATAAAGAACTATAGTGATTTAGTATTGGACAAAGAAGAGAAAAACGCTACTTGAATTTAAAAAACTAATATTTTAAAAAAGAATTTACAAAATTTATTAAAGCCAGACAATTCTTTTGTGTTGATTGAAACAATTCGAAATTATTGGCATTTATGATGTTTTTGATCTACAACAGACTAATACTAAATTGTGTATGTAAACAAGATGAATTAGAAAACTTCGTAACAAAAAACACTATCATTTCGAGGCTATCAAAGATTAAGGTTAGACTACAAATTGTTTAGAAGAAACTGTAGACGTTATGATTCTTATCTAAGGATGTTAAAAAAGAATTATACTGTGAAAAAATATCTTAAACTTTCACTTGCACTCATGTATTGTTCTCTTGTATGCAAAGAAACACACGCTCATGTTTTTTTTAAAGTGTTTCTAATAAAAAATTTCATTAAAAATAGAAATATGGTTAATATTCATAGTTTGCTAATCCAATAATGCACATATATCGGGTTGTTAGCTGCATTAATTCGTATTTATGTAAAAAAAGTTAAATGCATTCGTTAAAATTTGTTGAATGACGAATAATTTAAATTCAATATTAATGACCAAATTGAGCCATCAGCTCCACCTTTGAGGTTGAATAAATTATTGATTTTAAAGGGCTTATCTAGAAGAAGTTTTCTTTTTTCCGACATACTTAGATAATGCAGAGGATTCGACATGAGAAAAAAGAAATAACGAGCATTATTGATATAAAAGTGTTAGAAAATTTTAAATTTAAAGGATTCCTGAATCAAAAGAGGATGAAAAAATCGTGTGTGATAAAGAACATGAATTACACATCTATAGAAGACGTAATAGAAGCAATTTATATTTGGACTATGATGAGAAAAGAAAATAACAAGATTAAGTAGCTCAGAGCTTAGATTAATCAAAATTTCACATTGAAACAAAACAAACAAATGGATTTTCGTGCAAAAAAAAAAAATTTGCAAAGATTTCCTTTGAATTGTTGTGATAAAGAAATCAAGGTAATAGTAATTTTTATTGAAGAGTGTATGCATGAAAATGATCGAAATACTGATGAATCAGCAGAAACATGCAGTAATCATCATAATGATAGCCAGGAAAAAGACTTTTTGGAACAAGAAAGAACATAAAAAAATATCGGAAAGAAACAAATTAGAAAGTATTTTTTCTTAAAGAAGTTTCATGTGTAAGTTCAGAGGAAATTTTACAATTGACAAATACCAGATTAATTTAAATAATGTAAGACACCGATGGTAGAAATACATGTATGATAAAAATATATCCTAACAAGTACACTCAACAAATGCTTCTAGAGATGCTTAATGAACACAACTACCACTTCGGATGTTTTGACTTTGTGTACCTAAGATTGATTTCAAGAATAAATGCAATGTAGGATATGCCTTTATAAACTTTACAGATACCATCATGTAGCGACATTTTATTTCAAGGTTCACACTCGGGGTGAAGAAATTTTATAGCAATAAAATAGCAGAATTACTTATGCAAGTATCCAGGGGCTAGACAACTTAAAAAGAAATTTAAAAGGAGTTCAGTGATGCAGGAGCAAGAGTCCTATAGGCCGAAAATATTCCACTCCACAGGAGCACTAAAAGGATTTGAGCAATCCTTCTTCTAAAAATAAAAAGCTTTAAAAATTACCCCATATGACAGTTCTTTTACACAAATACCAAGATGTCCATGGAATTATACTAACGTGGTGCAATTTTTCGTCCTCAGACAATGCTATGAAAGTTGGAAATGAGACTCTCAGGAGTTAAGAGATGTAACAGGTACTTACCCAAGAGTAGTCAAGAAAAATTTTACAAATTTAAACATCTCAGGATAATCCTTATATTTTATGATCAAGTTTTCTCTAGAGGAATAGTTAATTTCTGTTCTTGTCGATCACTACAGCACAGAGAAGCACGTTCACAATACTTAGAAGATTATATATAATTCAAACCCTAAAAATACTAAAACCTTCTGATGATCCCTAAGGCTAACTTATTATTTCTTTGATTCAACTATAAAAAATAATGAGTGATAAGTTCAACAAGGATAGCACATACAATCATGGATTGGATGCTGTTGACGAGATCAGAATTTTAAGCATAAATCCTGAATCTGATTATCAAAGGAAGGAAAATATTGATAATTTAAATAAGCTGGCAAATAGATGAGTCTTGAAGCTAAACATATGCATAAGAATATTCAAAAATGCATCTAAAAAGTATGCTTAATGATTATGGTATGTACGCAATTATTGGCTTTATATTTCTTCTACTTCTCTATTACATCTTTCATTAATAAACGTATTTTGATAGTATTAATAGTTTTTATTATTTTGAAGTACAGCATGCCAAAAACCTTTATTTGATTTTTTCTTTTTGCAAAAATATGAACAAATATTTTTATGTGTGTTGTGTAATAGAGAAGGTTAGTGTTCTTTACTGGTTTATTTTAAGTTGTTTTAAAACATATCTTTTCTTAAATATTTAACCCCAAGTTTTGGAGAATAAAATGTTTTCCTCTTTTTCTACATTTCCTAATATTCTCGTCTAACAACAATGTGGCAAAAGGAGCGACAAAATCATTACAATTTCCAATAAAAACTTGTAATAATCTTTTTAAAGATCCAGTCTCTCAATAATTCTAAAAAAAGCAATTTAATAGAATTTTTTTTATAAATATCTTGTAAATACCATAAAACTTTAAAAAATTACCTTGCTTTATAAAATATAGTAAAATTAAAAAAGAAAGTTTACACGCTTCAAATCTGTTACATTTTTTCTAGATTTATGATAATTTCTGTGAAGAACAAGTTTCCTGTTCTCATCAAACTGTTTTCCACAAATTTCACATTTAAAAATGATCGGTGCTTTATTTATAAAACCACATGTCTTTGGATTCACATTAGAACACCACAGTTCAATCTGCAGAGGAAGACCATTAATCGTATCTATTTCTACAACTTTCTTATAATAGGATATCTTCTTATCACTCATGGGGTGAAAAATACCTCTAAAAAAAGATTTTGAATACACTACAAAAATTCCTCCAGTACCTTTCTCTTTCTTGAAAGCCTTCTAGTTCCTTCTTTCTCTTGAATCCAAACAGACAGGATCAATAAGGTAGAAGGTAAAGGCATCCAGAAAGGTTTGTTACAATGTCTAACATATTGTATATCTGGACACATAAAAAAGTGAACGGTCTAAATTCTTTAACGTCAGATAACAATTGAAAACAATTATCGAGATTACAGCATGGATCATCTGCATGAAAAAGATCTAATTATAAATTTACTTACTATTTAATAAAAGATAGTAATACGGACCAAATCCTTTGGGTATAGAAGGACTGTTTATATTAAACAAAACCACGCTTGAAAGATTAGCCAATGAACTATGAAGAGAAAATATGAGAAATAAAACAGTATTATAAAAGTGTCCGCCTGAGATCCTGATAACATTATTAATTTCCGAACATAGTGTGATTTTAAGATTTTTCTATCGTTACCAAAAAGAATTTCATCAACATAAACTGCCTAGCAAAAGCTTTCTTGAAATATAATTCATGTATATAAGGGTATGCATAGCTCATAAAATATATAAAGGGGATGCTAATTTTTTCCTTTTAGATCTAGAAAATCATGCTTCCTTCTTAACTTCTAGAATAAATTTTAGAACTACGAGTAGAAGAAAAAAAAGAATAAAGTCCAGATTATCGTAGATGAAACAGGAGAATTGACTTGTACACACATTTTTTTAAGCATAAAGGTGATTTGTGAGTGTTCGCTCTAAAAGAACGCTGTAGCAAGGCTTATGATCACTACTTGTAATGTTTTGATATGATCATAGTTTAGGAGTAATACGTGATCCTTACACAGATATCTTTTCCCTTTTTGTTATGTGTATTCTCCTTGATCTTCCCGTCTTTTTCTTGGATTCAAATCCTATCACGTACGAAGGATTCTCTTTGAATCTAAAGTGCTGGTGAACTTCAATATTGATAAGTTGGTAAGAAATTGATTGTATTTTCGTAAATTTATATTTCTCCTTGATAGCAACGCTTTGATCGTTGTTATACGATAATTTATTTTTTTTCTCCTGAAAGTTCCTGACATTTAGATCACCAAAAAGATAATTCTATCGTGGTCTACCCGTCCTAATATATACTCTATTTCCTTATCTCTTTTAAAATCGTTGTTTTCACCTGCAGAAAGATGGCAACAATAAGCAAAAACTAATCCTTTACAGACAACAAATACTTCCTTTGTTTCTAGAAATCCCTTTCCTAGGCATAATTTAATTAAATCCCCAATTTTCACGCCTTTTACACACTTTTTTTAAGATGATAGACCCAAGACCGTAGACATTTTCTTTAAAATTAGGTCATATCCTTGGACACTTAGTTCAATCTTTTTATTAATACTCTTGTATTGATACACATATCATTTCAGAGTCATGCTGATCTGTTATGAGATTTCTAATTGAGATATAGCTTCATCATATTGTTGTTTACATTCCAAGTTTTACCGTGAACCACCATTTTGAAGGATAAGATATTATTTTAAAGTAAAATTATGCATGGAATAAGTACATAAGTTTTTCTTATTTCTTTTAGCTAATAAATGTCATAAGAGTTTTTTGTAAACAAAACTAAATTATATGTTTTTAAAATATAAAATTTAAACGCGTTTTAAAAACGAAGAATTCAATCTATTTACGAAATAAATAGATCTATTATACTTGTGTAGCGGTATGACGGGTAAGAATCCAGTCAACTTAGAAGTTCTCCACGATGGACCTCCCAGAAGAAGAACAAGGGGTTGTATCTAAAAGATTTATTTATTAAGCTCTTGTGAGTCCCCCCCTTATAGTTCATCTCAATCTTGGGGTTCTAGGGATAAAAATCATCATCATATTTAATAAAAGGATTTCACATTTATTTTAACCCCTATTTTAAGAAAAATACAAAAAAAAATCAAAAGAATTTAAAGTTCTGTTTTATAGCTTAATACAGTTTTAAAGTCCCAAATTCCCTATCTAAGTTTTGTTTTATAAGCATTTTTGTGTTTACTTTGTGTTAATTTGAAGTCAAATCCGCGATTTTAGATTAATTCTGTTGTTTTGTAAAAAAGAAATATACCGCGAGGGAAAAAGATCTATAATTATCAGAAAAATGACAATAATAATACATAAATGTCCCGTTTTAAACGGGATAGCTCTGCTAGTCTTATTAATAAAAGGATTTCAGATTTTTTTTTAAACCACTCCCGAGTATAAAAAAAAAGATAAAATATATGAAGAAAAAGTAAAAGTTCTGATTATGGCTTAAGACGACTTTTTAAACAAAAATTTATGTCTCATTTTGTTAAAAAAGTATTTTTATGCGTACTTTGTATTAATTTGAGTTCAAATCTGCTATTTTAGATTCATGATGTTGTTTTGTAAAAAAGAACTCTACCGGGAGGCAAAAGAACTATAACTCTTTAAAAAAAACGCACATGATAAAAACCAAAAAAAATTTGTAACATCGTAACATCCCGTTTTAAACGGGATAGCTCTGCTAGTTTTTTTTATTTATCAATAAAAATTGTTCTAGAAGTTCTAGAGAATAAATACAAAATAAAAAGTAATGTGGATTAATACCACAACTTGATTCCGCTTGAAGCCGAAATTTTCAATCATTGTTTACAAAGTTCTTTATCCTTGGCTTTAACCAACAACAACTGTAAAGCAAGTATGACCAGCTTAAAGTCTAGAACTTAAAAAGTTATCCACGATGGACCCTTCGAAAAAAGACAAGAATTTATCAACAAGATTAATGGTTAAAGCTCATGTGAACCCCCTTGAAGTTTTTTTCATCATTTTGATTCGAGGATAAAATTTATTTATGCTAAAAATTATTCTAGAAGTTCTAGAACAATAAATAGCACAAAAAGTTTAATAATAACGCACACCAGGATTCCGCATCCTTCTAAAAACAGTGTTTCTTTAAACTATTGTGGTATCCCCCACGTAAAAAATGTATTTAAAAGATTTTTATTGTTATCTTTCAATTTTCCATCCCCTAAAAATCATAATTTCTTATATAATTTTTGGAGGGAAAACAGCCAATTATATGTCTTCACGTGTGTTGACGACTAATTGGAGGAAAATAAAAGTATGTATAAGTAATACCATAACTATATTATGTTTTAGAATTTTTTATCCCAGAATGAGAGTAGAATCATTTGTGTCTGAAAGTCTATATTTTTAAACACTAAACGTACCGCCATTTTAATTTTGAGCCTCATTTTTATACGTAAAAAAAATGGGTCAAAAAAATGACCCCTGTGGTAATGTTTCGGTTGAGTAAGGCTTAAGCAACTTTATAACATTCACAATCGACCTCTCCTTTATGACAGGTACTATTTTTTTAATATATAAGAGACTCATTTAAGCTCTATTTAAAATCTTGGCTATTACTTTTTTCACTCTGTGACTTGTAGAGTACAAGAATTTGTGTTAAAATGTACGGCTTAGTTGAAATATAACGCTGTCCAATAGAAAATTTTTTAACTTAAATGTCCTGTATAATTATACATGTCATGCTTATGCACATAAAAAGACCTTTTTTAAAAAATCTCATTTATTTAAAATAATCTTTTCTTTTAGTTTTAACTTTAGAAGGAACCATATTCTTTGAATCAAAATGATAACAAAAAGGAATTTTGATTTGATTCTAAAATATTATTTATAAAAGCAAATAGGGGTTGATGTTCTAGATGATCATGCCTGTTGCTTCATTCATGACAATACCTTTCTTTGGATTACAAAAGGTTTACACAAATAATAATAAGAAAGTTTTTTTTGCAGTTTTGTTAAAAATCTCAAATTTATTTCGAAATTTGGATTTTTTAAAAATGATTAAATGCCAATGTCTATCTATTTTTCGAGATCACATGGTTGCACAACAAGTTTACTGATCCATAAGCCTTATATCAGCAATGAACTAGCAATCGTACAATTTATATCTTCTACTAAGACAATTTGTCAAAAAAAATATAAATTTTATGACTAAAAGTATTAAATTTAAATTTTTTTATAATTTTTTATAAATTTCTTCACATTAACCTGAAGATATATCCTTAGATCTTCTTAACAATTTAAGCTTTAATACACTAACCTTATACGTCATTATTTTCAATCATCATAAATTTTATTACGTTGCTGAAATTATAATCGGTAGAAATATAACTATAATAGTATTTAAAATAAAATTTTGATTTTCCGAAGAATTTAATATTTTTTAAAAATGATTTTTTCAATTTTTAATCAGATAAATTTAAAGCATGATATTTACGATCTATACAGGATAAAGGTCAAGAAATACAACGTTTAAGATGGTTTTCCTCCACTTAGACATTCTTTTTTGATATTTCTTCGTATTCTAAATCTAGTTACTCGAGAACAAAAATTATTATTATTTCTTATTTAAAACAAATCACTAATAATGAACCGAAAATAACAATCCATGGTAATACTACATCTTTAAGAGTTAACAACGAAGTATACGACGAGACAGAGAGACCAACAGAGGTCTTTATAGATAGAAAACTAAGATTGTTGAACAGGGAGATGAGGAAGGAGAAGGTGTATTGTGTTGAATCTAGGCTAAGATACGAGAAGAATCTCCAAAAGATCAGCAATAGCATTAATAAATTTAACACAAAAAAATAAACAAGTTAATACATTTATTCACTCTCTGTATCATTTAAAACTACTTCGAGTTCCAGGTACTGGATATATTTTGGGATTACAAAAGTAGATCCCGAATGGCTTGACTCTCGTTCAGTTCTCTTGAAATGAGCCATCTACGAACAGTCCGTACTTTTTTTGGCTGGTGTAGGTAGATACGGAACAATCAAGAGGATCTTCAGAAGACTTGAGAAAGTGATCCTGTCTTTGGACTTAATATAGAGTTAATGTCCTCTATCGTAGAATACCATTCCTCATCGGAGATTATACTGCACAATTGCAGAGGAATATCCTTGATATAGCTTTATTTCAACGGTGTTTGGTTCTCGAGGAATTATAATTTTTCTCATTTATTATAAGGTCTGAATTTGTCTGAAATTATAAAAATGTGTAATCTTAAAAATCATTGGTCTTTTGAAATAAAAACATCTTTTAATCTATAAAAATAGACAAATAAAGTATTAATATTTTACAACAGAGTTTTTCTTTAATTATGTCCTAACTAAATTCCTAAGAAAAAAATTTCTTGATCATTTTTAATTAATCATTTGTGTTTTTAAAAGAAGAGGTTTTTTTAAGAGAGAAAGATAGATTTAGATGAACTTCTGGTATGAATCTCTAAGAAGTAATAGTATTTCAGAAACAAGCATTACTTATTTCAGTAATCATGTAAACCCCAGTAACATTTCTTTAAAACGTATATAAAATCACAAGTGTTCTAGATTAAACTTATCATCTTCAAGCTTGTATTTCTCCTTCAAAAGTAAAAACGATATAATCTGTCTAAATGAAACTAAGAAATTCATGTAAATTAATTAAATAAATAATTTTTTTTGATTCTAGTTTTACTGTATCTCGGAAGGAAGCTATAAAACATTCTATAAAAGAGAGTTAAATTCACGATTTTCAACTAATCAATTGTCTGAAATAGCCCAGAAACATAACTATTTTACCAAGGTAACTACACCCTCCCCTCAGTAATTTGAAGATATTACAAAACTATCTTACTCGTTTACAAGAAGATATATATATTCTAAATTTTTCTACTTATTTTAAGACTTTAAAATGATTTAATCTTTTTTCTCTGAACAATTGTCATTTTTTTACCCTTATGAGTTTTTTCTTTCTTACCTAAAATTAAATACGAATATTCTGAATTGGAACCTTACATTGATAGGAGACCATGGAGCCCCACCATTCTAAGCATCACCAGACTTACATTGATAACCTCAATAATGTTGTTGACAGTAATACGTTAATGAGACTTTTCTCTTTTCAAAATACTTTCTGGTATAAAAAACAGTGAAAAATATAAGGCCATCAAGCAACTTTGATTAACAATGAGATGTCACTACAACCATAGCTTCTTCTGGATTGTATGACTGCTAATTCTGATAAAAAGGATTTAAGTGATAACCTAGATAAAGATATTCGCAATTCCTTCGGGTCTTTAGAGGATATGATGGAACTTTTCAATTAAAGTGCTATTGAGGTTTTTGGATCAGGATGGGTCCGGCTATGCTAATTCCAAAGAAGTAGAAAACTTGTTATCGAGAAAAGTTTCAACCAAGATAATCCTATTATGTTTAACAAGCTCGATAGGTGTCCATTGCGAGCATTGGATTTTGGGAGCATGCCTACTATTTGAAATACAAGAACAAAAAGGAATACATAATTAATTGGTGGTCTTTGGTAAATTGGAAATTCGTAAGTGATGTGTACAATAAGATCGCACTGAAGGGAAAATGTGGAGATTTCTAAGGAAGGTTACTTATTTTTCGATTAAATTAAGTTTTTTGCTATCTTTTTGTAATATTTGGAACATTGCATGCCAAATGCGACTTCGAAAATCTAAAGATTGAAAATTAACAATTATGTTGAATTAAAAGTAGGGTTTAGGCTTCCAGAAATGCGGCTTGTCTAAAAACAACAGACTAAACGCTGCATGCGTTGTCCCTTATAAACGTTTAGTAGAATTATATCTATTGGAAAGCTCGGTCTCATATTTTGTGGCTGTGTTAAGGTTTCCTCAAATAATAAATATGATGGCTAATGTCCAGAATTAAACAATCAGTTAAAAAAATACACTCAATAGAAATAAAAGTGTTTTCTCAGTAATTTTTAAGTTTTTTTTTACTTTTATAAAGTTTTGTTCCTTATTTCCTTATTATCTGCATATTTGGTGCGCAACAATTTTTTTATAAAAATTTTAAATACATGACTCGTTGTTACCATGTTCTGCATTTATAAAAAACTATAAATTAGTTAGTTTTTGGCATACGAAAGTTTATACTGTTTTTACGTTTGATTGTAAATTTTCGTAAGATATCTCAAAATTCAATCATTAAGAACAATCTTATCGAGCGTCTAAATTGATGGAAAATTTTTGAACTCAAGGCAGAAAATTAGTTAACGGGGTTTTAAAATAAGAAAAATAATGCTAATGTCCAGAATTAAACAATCAGTTAAAAATACCGATCAATAGAAATAAAAGTCGTTTTCTACAGTAATTTTTAAGTTTTTTTTTACTTTTATAAAGTTGTTCCTTATTTCCTATTTTTTAATCTGCATATTGTGCGCAACAATTTTTTTATAAAAATTTTAAATACATGACTCGTTGCTTACCAATGTTCTGCAATTTATAAAAAACTATAAATTAGTTATTTTGTGACAATACGAAAGTTTATACTGTTTTTACGTTTGATTGTAAATTTTCGTAAGATATCTCAAAATTCAATCATTAAGAACAATCTTATCGAGCGTCTAAATTGATGGAAAATTTTGAACTCAAGGCAGAAAATTAGTTACGGGGTTTAAAATAAGAAAAATGTGACCTCCCAGGCTCGAATGAGGAAACACTTCTGCGTGTTAGACAAACGTGATAACCACTTACACTAAGGCCACTGGATTCCGTAAAAATAATACTTTACTAAAAGTTTATGCTTAAGAATCTTTTTAATGCATAAATCATGCAACGATGCAAATATTGTAAATTGTTAGTGTAGGCACATAAAGTAGAGATTTGTAATTTATGTATAAATGAGATAAATGGAGACAAAAATTCCTAGACTTATTAACTCTTTAGATAGTGCCTCTACTGACAAAAAAAAGAATTAATGCTTTAGATCTTTGTTCTATATGTTATATGAGAGCAAGGATGAACAATTACAAAAACATTATGTTGCTTTAACGTTCATGATTATTGTATCAGATCTTGGAAGAATTTTTCAAATTTTTAGTCCAAATTGCACCCCCATAATAGGAAGTCCACAAGTTATCCAAATTTATAAAAATCTTGTGGAGTTTCAAAATAATATATTTTAAAAACTTGTATACGATTTGCCAAAGATTAAGGTAGCATCTACCCGATGATTAAATATTTTTTATCTAAATAGTTCCGGATGCATGACTTATTCCTACACTGATACCAAGGAGGATTTATAGACAATAAACTTCTAATACTATCAAGGTTCATTGCATCAATTAAAATACTGATCTCTGAGATAAACAAAAAAAGAAACCTTTGAAAATTACATCTACTTTCAAAAGAATGTAGTTTCTATTTATACTACCGTAGAACACACATTTATTTTATTGGAAAACTAAGCGGATAGAATTTTTGAATATGTTTATAAAGAATATTGTGATTATGTCTGAAAGATCCGTTTCATATTTTGGATTATGCCTATACAATGCGAGAAATTTAATCCCAAAATACTTCTAAATCACTTGTAATTAAAAAATAAAACCCCATATTTTATTTCGCAACTCTATTCTAGGTGCATATTCATTCCCATAAGCTCCTGCAACAATAATTTAAAAGCATAAGGTATCTCAATCAGACTAATATTTGTTCTGTTGTTACTCCTTTACAACTCATTATATCTTTTTTTTGCATTGACAGCTATCAATCCGCAAGTATCACAAACTAGCATCAATAAGGATCACTCACATCAATCAATCTTTCCTTGCTTTCAAAAATGCACTAGCACCATGTTATATATACAATCTCTTTCCATCTCTCCAAATCTTTTACCCACCATCACGTGTCTCTCCCTCAACTGGTTGTCTAGTTAAAACCTTATGCTCCTCTGCTCTTGCATGAATTTTATCTTCAACCATATGTTTTAATCTTGATAATACTTAGGCCTATAAACCTGAGCTCTAAGTTTATGACCAGCATACCATTATACATAACCTCATCCCTCGCTGTTTGGTAATTATACTCTTTGAGTTTTGCAGAAATATCGTCACCCGTATTCCACTGACTGGGGTAGCATCACCCTCCTCACCTGTTAAGAGGCGCTTTCTTCCAATAAAAACATTCAATTAATGCCCAATAGTCATCGACTAGGAATAGCGTGTGGATTCATAATTATGTCCGGAACGAGCCATCTGCAGTAAAGATCATATCTTCTTGTCTAAGTGTAATTCCAATGGTACCTTTCTGTGCATGTCTAGAAGCAAATTTATCACCATCTGCGGGATTCTGTTTGATCTAATTTTTTACCTTTGTAAATTTGTATCCATCTTATTTGTACTAAAACAACCTATCAACACAGTTTCCCTCCTCTGTTCTTTTCATGGCATACTACTATCTTTTTTTATGTAAACAGGTGATCCTTTCGTACTTCTTTCAGGATCTAAAATTGGGCTCACCTTTCCTATTAGAACATCGTCTCCAGTCACCCTAAGACCAGGATAGATAAGTCCATCTTCATCAAGCTTGTTATAATTAAGATTTTTCATTCTAAGAACCTCCCCTCTGACAGCTTACAAAATTCTTCATTCACACCAGGTCTAGATTGTAAGTTTCTTTCTTGATCAGTGTAAGTTCTATAGAAAAAACTTCTGAAAAGTCCTCTATCGATAGCACTTTGATTAATAATAATACTATCTTCTTGATTATAACCAGTATAAAGATGCAATGGCTACAATAGCATTTTGACCAGAGGAAGGTCTTTATATACTCTCAATAAGTCATCCTTTAGTCGTTAACAAAGGCCGCTTGTGGATAAAACAAGATGATTGCGCAATTAATCCATTTTTTTTTCTAAGCCACATAAAATAGTTGCGAATATTTCCCATAGCCTGTTTTACCATAGCGCTTTGATAAGTATACGCGGACTTTGATTATGATCCGGAAATGGAACAGTAGAAGCACAAATTCCAAGAATTGTTGCAGGATGTTTTTCGCAATGTGTATATTCTACTTTTAATGAATTTTTTGCATCTTCGTTTTCCTTCAATTTTTCTGGCGTCATGCTATCATAGAAGTTTCCTCTTCTTCAACATCTAAAAATTCAATTAACCCATTCCACTAAATATTCCATTTGTATTTTTCGATATCAACTCCATTAGGAAAACTTCCTCAATTTTGAGTTTATTATTTTTGACTACAAAAGAGGTCTACATGGTCTACCTGAATCTGACTGTATTCTAATTTCCTTTTCTCTTATGTTTCTAACAATACGTACCTCCTTTCATTTCTAAACATCTTCTTAAAGTTCTCAAAGACTTAATTAAGTATTCAGCTCTTCGTGAATACCAATCCATACACCATTAACAAAAACCTTAGTCGAATTTCTAAGTTGATGTGAAGATATTTCTTCTAGAGACTCAATACCACATTCTTCCAAAAATTCAATAATAGGGGCTCATAGAGGAACCCAACAAATATATGATACAAGCTCAATTCTTACAGTCCACAGCCTGGCTTCAGGTTTGTCCTCCGCTGGACAGATCATTCCCCATTGTGTGGCTTGTGAGTTGACGTGGCTTAGCTATTGGTACCCTCTTTTTCAATCGGTAGTGTTGACTCTCTTAAATGACTTAGAGTAGAGACAAAATTATACCTATTCAAAACCTGTGCGACACCGGCCTTTGTTTGCATTGCCCGCGCTGATCTCCCCAATTTCCTGTAGCTAATCATAGCTAAAACCTTGAGCTATAGTGCTTGATTTTAATCCTAAAGTTATTAAAATCTCTTCTCTACACATTTTCTATACATTTTGCATAGTTTTGGCTGTTTCAGCACAAAGTTTTTTAAATAAAGATCTGAATAACGAAGCAAGGCAGAGGGCCGGCAAGGTCCATTCTTTTTTTGCCATAATGATCTCTATCATCCTCTTTCTTCCTGCCCAAGGCTACAAGAAGTAATTTTTGAACCATATAACCTATAAAATAAGCCTTTTTCGTTTTCACACACATTCTTGGTTCCCAATAGTGGTAAAAGTTCCCTTGGATAACAATCTTTAGCAAAATTAATTCTTTTTTCTTTTGAAGATCCTATGGTGCAGATCTTTTACCAATATAGTCTAAAGCCCAAAGTCTGATCATGAATAACAGCAGATTCTAAATACTTTCTTTCAGTAAATCAAACATCTCATCATCATTTGAATGGAACAATGTGATCACTAATTTCTTTATCAGAAAGAAAAACCTAAAGCTCTGTATATAATAAACAAAGGTATGTCCTGTTTAGAATATGGGATAGAAACTTTTATGACTTCGGATTTGTGCACAGTTTAAGAGATAAGGCACTTGGCATTTTTACACCACCTTTTTCAATGACTGATCTTATTTCTGCATACTGAGAGTAGTATAGGGTTTGACTTTTTAAAACATAGAATGTGTTAGAAGCCATTCTTTCTTTTAGCTCTAAGACCATTTTCATAACCCTGAACAATAAAATAACCGCCTGCATCGTACTCACATTCCTCCTAGCTTAACTGCTCTTTTCTTTCTGTAAGCTATAAGTAGAGCAAAAAGATGATTTAACCATAATAGGAAGAGACCCAAAAGGCACACGAGAATACTTGTGTTGAATGCGACAGCACCCATTTCATTTTTCAACTTCTTTTACTACATCAATATACAATTGAGAAAGATAAGTAAGATCCCTAAGTCTAGCCTCATTTGGATTTAAGGTAATGGTTGTACCATCAGATTCAGTATATGTAGGAGGCTTAGATACATAAATTTGTCAATCTCAAGGATATTTTTCTTCGAGTTTCATTACCAGCTGTGAATTGTAGATTGAACAGTGATTACAGGGGATTCATCAATAACTTCTTGGGCTCTTTGTTTTTTACAAATTGATTAAAGAATCAATTTGTTGTCCTACAAGTCCTTTTTGTTCAAAAAAAGCTGATATATGTCCCAGCTAATTTTTGTCCATATTTGAATTCCATATGAGGGCTAGATATTTTTTAGACTAAAAAAGAAAAAAATAGATAAGTTTTTATCTTGAAGAAGGAACACTTTTTTTGAAGCAGAGATCCTATTATGGGAAGAGTTAAAGAGACTTTTTCGTAGAAAGAATATTTTATTCTGACTCGTAAATCAATGATGAAAAATAAAATTTATTTTTCTAAAAGAATTTGACTGATACTTAGGAATAGCCCATGATAAGCGGTTTTTGTATCTCTTGCAAACTAATAACAAGAGCAGAAAGCATATAGAGAATTAGTCTCCACCTTAAACTCAGTTTTATATGAGGGTAAAGCATCTTATGACTATGAAAATGCTAGGATTGCAAGAGAAATTGAACAAGAAGCATTTGCAATATCGAACAATAGTTTCAAATTATTCTTTAGCTATAAAAGTATTCTTTACGGTTGAAAATACGACGAAAATTTTGCCAAGCATAATTTTGAAGAAAATACTCCCTGCCAAAATAAATGCTTTGAGTATGTGCACAGGATAGTGCCTTGGATACCCTTTTTTCTCTTATGCTTGCAGAAAAGTGCAGTATTAATTTTAACATAGATAGAAGTAAGCTATAATTCTTATGAAGAAAGATTTGCTCCAGAAAGATGAAGACTAATATTTTTCGAAATTTTACCGAAGAAACCTAAGCATTAAAGTTGATCTCACAACCCCTTACGATCTTATTATAGTGGTCAAGCATTCCAAAACAGTTAGAATGTCGATTTTAATTAATGAAAAAAAAAATATAGATTTTAATTTTTCAAGAGAGCAATCAATAAACAAAAATAAATAAGAAATGTCTTCTGAATATATTTTTTTTATTTACAAAAAATAAACAAGGATGGCGTCTTCATTTGTTATAAACACTCTTTTATTTGTTGTTTTGTAAACAATGTTACGATAGTTTCCTGCGCTATTTTAGGTTCCAAAATTGTCGAAATTAAGATACTGAAGGTATTGGTGTTATTTTCAAGACCACTCAGAAACAACATTCTATATCTTTTTAATTGTAATTATTGAATTAGAGTGTTTGCTATGTTCGTACGCACAACCTAAAATGATTATACACTAGGAAGATTATTGATACCCTATGGGGTTTAGAACCAAACTCAGAGTTTAAGTAATTTATTAATTTTAGCGACTGGTTTAATCATAATAGAGAGTCTTATATACTTTTATAATGCTCAATATTCATATCTATGTGAATAATTTCATGACAATCATTAGGGGAGGAATGATATATTCTTTCCACTATTAACACTCTCATTATTGTACTAAATGTAAGTAAATTATAATTTAGATCTTTAATTACGATTAATAACATACATCCGGATCTTTTTGGAATAAGAATTCCTCCAAGAACCTCATGAATTATAGAAAACGTGTTGAAAACTCGGATAGAGTTTAAAAAATTTCTTTGATAACTTTTTATTTATAGTACTCTTTCTCTATCTTAAACATTTTCAAACGAGCAACATTCCAATGCTGCAGACCCTAAAGAATTTACTGTTTCAGGTTCCTTTACAGGATGTTACTTCATAAGTCTTTGTAGATACATATCACGAATATGTTTCCTATTGGCACGGTAAGTAGCCAACTTTAATCAAATTAAAGTTTTCATATTTTCTGGTGCTTCCGAATATGCAAACTCTAATCCTGTCATGCCTTAACATGAATTTCTCCTGCGTTATAATATGTCTTGTGGTATGGCCCACTAATTGCAAGTTTTTCACTGTATTAGCATACCATTAATTTTTAATGTTCGGAATTCCTGAAAAGGACAAAACTTAATGACGGCTAAAAGATACCAGTTGCCATCTTCTTTTTGGAGTCAATTTAAATCCTAAATATGCTATCAAAGGATATATTGCTTTGCTAATAATGGAATGAAGAGAAGAATGAATCGAGTTGAATGTTTGCATTTGTTAGGAAAGATATGTGATCTTCCATGGTAAAAATATCGATGAATTTTTCATCTTAAAGCCTTGCTCGACCCAGGTTGATGACTGCTGATCGAATAACCATCCAAAAAAATGGTATCGCAAAAACAACTTGAGATTCGGAAAATGTTAAACTCCTGTTCGTTTTGTTTTTTTTTTTGCAAATGGCCTCTATAGATCTGATTCTTATATGGTTTTTTCTTCGGTCTTGATATAAGATTGTAAATGTGTTTAACATTCTTGTAAAATACTGTCGCCTTAGATTTTCTTGATGTATAAAGTTGATCCAGTAAAAAAAAAATATAGAAAGTATTAATAAAGCATTATTGATTCCAAAACAAGCAGGATAACACGACTCTTTTTCCATACAATTAAGTTCTGAAGATCGAGAAAAAAACGTAGAAAGCATACTTCCAAAGTTGATTGAAAAATAAAACAGGTTAAAACAAATGATACCTTTCCTTCTCATTGTCTTTATCTTGAATTTGATCTCCTCCAAACTCAGCTTACCAGGGTTTTATTCCTCCTTTCCTAAAGCTAGCACCCTAATCCTATATATAACCACTATCTCAACACTACTGACACAGAGCTGTAAGTAATTAGAACAGTTTCGATAAGAAGGTCAATTAACTCAAGTTACAAAATAGTTTTATATTTCCCTAGGACTAAGTCGATATAAATCCTCCAACAATGTAAATAAATAGCACATGATAACCAAAATGTGTAGAATAAAATGGATTTGTTTAAAGGAGCAAGGTATTCTGGTCCTAAAAACGAGAACAAAGTGAACTTTAAACCATAACCACAGAATCTTTCGCAGAACTCGTTAAAGATTAGAGAAGAAAAATCTTTTTATTCATTTTTATTTCTTCTGGCATATTATTTGCAATGTTTCAAATTTGATCCTATGGCCGATAATATCAAGAAAATAAACAATTTATGAAAAATAAATAAAAACATGCGTGTCCATATTTTATTTCGGTAAATGAAAATATTCAGTCTAATTGGTGAATCAACTTAGATTTTTTTGTCGTATTCCTAACACTCAATAAAACCACACAACTTAGAAAATAAACCAGGGGTTTCTTTGTCACATAACCTTTGTAGGATTAAAAACTGATTGACATTGAGAACTCAAATAAAAAAAAATATTTTAAATTAATGTGTGGATGTCTATCCTTTAATTTCTTCCGGTTGTATTAGCAGATATGCAAATCTTTGCTTATCGAAAAAAACCTCATATTTACAACAAAAACATATTAAATTGGAGGTAGCAGAGTTTTAGGTTAGTCTTTGTCAAAATTATTGGCAAAATCAGGTATAAGTAGTTTCTCCTTCTAGAGATCCTGCAGTTGTAAAAAGTTTCATCAATGGATTCTATGTCATAACATATATTACTTTGGATGTAAATAAAATATATAGGCAGCGGGACTAAAATATGATGTTATATTCTATTGTTTCAGTATCTCGAGACCTGGGTATTTTTACCAAAAAAACGATGAAGATTATACATCTTCAGTTAACACGAATTTTTCTAGATGGATCCAAATTCTTAAGCATTACCCAAAATCAAATGAAAAAACCATTTCATTTCGTTTATGATTGCTCAAACTGCTTTCGTGATCAACTGCAAGGATATTCAGCAGATTCTCCTACAAAATCTGCATGTTAATCTTTTTTTTTATTCAACTTAACTTAGATGAACTTAAATGAAACAAATTATACTTTGCAATCGTCTGTTTTAATCATCAAATATGAACAAGGGGATATGAGGAAGAAAATCGAAATTAACCGAAGTCACACTTATTTTAGGGACAGTTTTTTTAAAAACCAGAAAATCCTGATTTCTGTGCAGAATATCTTCTGCAAATATGTTTCATAGAAAATAGTTGTAATGGATACCTTACCTTATTTCTTCAATAAGAGATGTGTGAAAAAAGCCATTGATTATTTATTTTTTCTTCCCATTTGCTATCATTTTTGTATTCTTAGCAAGAATCAATGATAAAACTTGTGTACAAGTATAGATTTAATGACTAAGGATGGTTGTTCTAATTTTGCAAACATCCCCTCTCTAGTGGAAGCTACGTTGAAGAATATTTTTTCAGTAAAACTCTCATGAGATAGAAAGTTATATTAACAGCAGTCGACATAATCTAGAAAAATAGTTTTATAAGTTCATAGGATTATTCAATTTCTTTGATTTCCTACAGGAACGAAGAAAGGTTTCTGATGTTTGTCGAGTGGTGAATGTATCGCTTAAATGCTATTGTTGAAATTTTATCAGTCGTATCAAAATATCATTATCATCGGCTAAACTTGAATAACTTCGAAAGGATTTGTACGTCAATTTGGGATACTTAAAGAAAGAAAAATCTTGATTGTTGAAGATTTTTAATGATATAATAATATGTTAAGATTAGTTTTCAATTAACTTCTACGTTAATTGATTCTTAATTTTTTTACAGCATTTTTTAACTACAATAATTTCTGGGATCACTTAAGATAAGAAATTAGTAATATTAATTTTCAATTCCTTTCTAAGGTCTTATTTCTCTATCGCATAACATTATTCTGTTTAGAAATAACTTTTATGCATACATCTTCTATTTTTATGCTTTTTTTTATATTTAAAGAATTAAATATTTTTCATGCATGAATATTTTAATCTGTTTCTCTACACGAAGATAATAAAAACATAGCACTAATCCTTGAAAGAACATCTAAGATGAACAATAAGAAGGAGGTCTTTAAAGTCTACTTAAAAAATATAAAATCAATCATTTTTTTTGAGACAACTAGGAGTATTGATATACAAAAGATATCTTATATATCTTGTTCAAGAACCTACGATTATCATCTATCAAGAAAATTTCAGGTGTTCGAGACCAATACACAAAAATTTCTAGAAATTAGCTCTTATAATTACAAAAAGGACTCAATCTCTTTTTTATTTGATTTCAACAAGATTGCAAAGCAAAATGAGCTGTTGTAAATTATCCAATTTAGAATTTAAGGCTTCTGGATGTTTGTGTGGATACATCATAAGTAATGAATAAGAAATTTTTATGCATCTGAAGAAAACTACATGAGTAAAAATATCCTCTTAAAGAAAAATTGAAACACTGACCAAAAAAAAGTTCTCTTCGAATTAACACGATTGTATTTAAATTTGAGGTCGAAGATGAGTATCAGCTAACTATGAGTCATTAAAAGAAACTAATTTCTGTAGAAAAAAGGGAAATGATCAGAAAATCCTTTTTAAATAAAGAAGACAGGAAAAAGGACTCATTTGAATTTGGGGAGAAGACAAATAAAATAGAAACTAATAAGAAAGATTTGAGTTCAACTTTTTCGAGGACTTCAATTCAAAAGCTCAATAAAATGCTTAGTCGAAAATAAGAACATCATTCAAACAACCTAAACATCGATTTTGTGAGTAAATTTAAGAAGAACAAGTTCTTTTATGAGACAAAGCAGAAAAGCAGTGAGCCTTAGACACGAAAAACATGACACAAAAAAAGAAGATCAATTAAATTCATGAGAATTACATAATTAAAACAAATTCAATAAGAGTTGCTTGCAGAGACGTGCCGAAGAAAAAAATGAAAGGGATCTTTTTTCTTCTCTTGGAATTATCAAATGAGGAGATAATCAAGAAATAAATAAAAAAGACTTTTTGGATAAAAAAGATCAGGTCTTTAAAAAAACATATTCAAAATATTAATCTTGATTCTATCGAATGTTATCTAAGAAAAGACAAATCATGATAATATATTGAATGGACTACTTCAAGACATAAGGAAAAGAAAAATTACAAAAAATTAATGATTTTCCTGTCCGGAAAGTGAAAAAACTAACTAATTAGTTGTACAAAGTGTTGCTAAAACTTTCGGAACATTAAAAGAAACAATAAAAGAGTTATAAAACGTTAAAAACTAATTTAAAAAACAGACACAGAAAAGAATAAAAAATACCAGAAACAGTACAAAATTACATTGAAAATTTAATCTCTAAAATCAGAAAACTAGTATGAAATCTACATCAAAAAACTAAAATTCACTTTCTTTTTTCAAGAAGCTTCGATTTTAAGAAAGTTAGGAAATTTCAATCAAATTCATTGCTGATGGTGGTCTATAACAATGAAACACGACTTCAAGGATTAAATGTTATGCAAATAAAAAATATAGTTTTAAAGAAACAAAAACTTAAAAGCTAAACAATGATTAGCAAAACCTTACCTTTTATCAGAGGATATAATAGAAGAATATCAGAAGATAAAAGATTCTATTTATCTTTCTATTAAGATCTTAAGTGATTATAAACAGAAAGCTATATTGTTCGATCAAGAAATTAAGCAACTATGAATTTTTATGAATTGCAGACATTTAATGGTCAGCTTAGAAAATGAAATGTGCATGAAAAGGATGTATTGATACAGAGAACAGAGGGAACATCTTTTTGACATTTTAAATAACTCCTCAAAATGTTCTTTTGTTCGATTATTACAGAAATAGACACATCGATGTATTCCATGATTTTTCGATTCTTAAGTTATTTCCTAGGAAAGAATGAAAGAACAAGTCTCAGAAAAAGACATTCTTAAACTGTCTACGTTTTCCTTCCTTGTCTATGCCAATGGGTAGGCTGTTACATCTTACACTTTCTGCTGAATCATGAAGTGTATAGCCGTTATTAAGAAAACGGACCTACTCTATTTATATCTGATGCAAAGAAGGAATACGGTTCTATAGAAATGAGGCGATAACCGAGAATATGATTTTAAATATCTTAAGATCATATCTTTGTGGATTGTCTGAAAAAATTTATGGGAGATGACCACCTTTGCTAAAATCTATCATGAATTGAAAGCTAAGGAAAAGCATTACTATTGTGATATAATCGAGCTAGAATAGACTTCAATCTGTTGATGCCAAAACATATTATAAATATTTGTGGAACCCCTGCAAATGAGTAACCCCACATTCCCTGTACGTTTCGTATAAAAGAAATAGCAAGAATAGGCTCTGAAGTAAGTAAAGATACATACGATCAGGATTTCAAAACTATATGCTCAATTGAAAATATAGGCAAGGTTTTTATTTTTTAGAACATTTAAAAGAGTTGAGGAATAAATCAAAGTTTTTATATTAACGTATTCAAAGAGGGAATTAAGCCTGGTGGGAGGATGAAAACAATAAAAATGGATGTTAATGGGGAGCACATAATATGAATATTTAATGAAAAAAGAGGTCTCGCAAAGATATTTCTTGAAAACTTGGTGTGAGACTGTGCACAGGATTTTTCAAGACATTTGAACCAACGGGAATTATTGAATAAAAAAGGGGGGAAAATAATTTAAGCTCTCGGTCTGGTCGAGGAATATACCACAACAGAATGAATATGCAACTTATTAATGAGATAAAACAGCACTGGACATGCATAAACGTCATCTTTTCAGTTTAAGACCATACAGATGCTGAAACCATTTGCAAAAGTGCAAGAAGGCACTTGAGTTGTGCAATATCTAAAATTATTTTTATTTGGACCATAAGATGGTTGACCCGGGATTTTCTCATTTCTTTTATGTACTTGTATCGAAACTTACAATAAAGAAAATAGAAACGTCGAAGAAGAGCCTTTTAAAGAGCTAGGATATAGCATGGGAAGATCTCTCACAGAAATTACAATCTTAAAGGGAAACAGATATTAATAATTTAATGATACAAATTACTTATAAAAATACTGATAAGGTCCATTCTTCTAGTAGAGAAATGGAAGTTGCTGATAATGTATACTAATAATAGAGTATGAATCATTTTATAGTCCTCTCGTTAGTCTTCCCGGTAAATACTCAGAAATTGTTGTAGATTATTGTTTGTGGAATTATAGAATACAAATTTTTTAGCTCAGGTCATAAAAGTATGGTAAATGGATACCTTCAACCTCAGAGAAGTTCCTGAAAGTGTGGTATACCAAATTCAGCTTCTGTAATGTCCAGAAGAAAGTCTTAAATTGTGTTTTTATATATTTTTCTAAGTTTTATTACTAGTGCTATGTATTATTAGACCAATCAATTTAATATTTTTTTGAGTTTGACGATGCACATAGAATTCATAATAATGACATTTTTTTATATAAGTAACAAACATTTAGGAAGACTTAATTGCTACAAACTCAGATTTCTATCAAACTAGCCAACATGGACCAAAAGATTTCAAGGATTAAGCACATGGATTATTTTTAAATAAATCCACAATTTTTTAAAATTTTTGATTTGAAAATTTAATAAAACGTAAACATGTGTTAAATAATCAAAAAAGATTTGTTCTATTTTAAGAGGTAAAAATGAACACCAGATGTCTCATTTTCTAAGAGATGCACATAATCTTCTAAACATTGACTTGAAAAAAGAAGAACTTGAATACTTAGTGATGCTGTTAAATATTAAATCGAAGGGGTAGAAAACCAAAAAGAGGGACAAAGAAGAAGCGATGCGGGGGCGTTATTAAATAATTTCGAGAAAGAAAATATCATTTTTGTTATTTATTTTTTAATTTACTCGGTTTAGTAAAAAAAATAAACAAACAATGGCAAATTTGTTGTTTTTTATGTGTCTTGTTAGCTTCTAAGTGTACCTTAAATATTTTAATGTAGCTATAAATTTTACAAATTTATTAAAAAATTCAATATTTTAATATCCATGTTGATGACTTATACTTAGATGAAAAACTCCATTCGACTAATGAAGATATATCCTGAAATTATGGAATCTATCTAATTCATGTACACAGATGCAATTCACAAGGATAGTTCCATAGGATCCAAGCACACAGCTGTGGAGGTAAATACGAACCCGAGTACCTTATCAGAAGGAAAAGCCATATCTCCCCACAATCGTTCAGAATCCTCTAATTCCTATTGTTATTAGATGCACACAATGTCAACACTGTAAATAAAGGAATAGGTTCTTATCTTGTAAAAACACCAGGCTTTTTTAAAACCTTATCTTCGTCTATCCTGAAAAATATGCCGATGCCTACCTAAAGACTGATAATTAAATCTCAGGAGACACTGTCTTTTTAAGTTCTCTATGATGTATTCATGAACTCATACAAAAAGGAGATCGTATTTATGAAACGAATTGCTAATAGAACTAAATACAATCACCAAAATCACCTTTCTCCTTACTCGCAACCACTCATCAAAACAACTCACAGGATAGTCATATATCCTCAAGAATTTACCAGGCAAGAAGAAAATTCCATCTCAGTGCTAGCGTAGAGATTTAAACTTTAATGCATATTATAGAAAATATTATCGACAACATACGTTGTTCCACAGTCGAGTCCCTGGTATCGATCATAGATCTTTCTTAAAAGCGTACCTACCAAAAGCTACAATAAGGAGAATGTTGACAAGCCATCCCCCCCCCCTACACGCGTAGCCTCAAATGATTACAAGAGCCATTTCCAGTCCATCCCGATGGAAAATTGTCTTTAGGTGACATTTATAATGGATAGAAAGCAACTTTTGAATACGCAAGTATGCTAATCTCATCGGGAAAAACTCTATTCGTCCATAATCTATCCTTAAGCAGTGTTTTTTTTCAAAAGGTTCCTAGAGAACCTGGTTCCAGAGGAAAGGGTGGTAAATGGATGAATATACAAAGACTATCTGTTACAAGAAGAATTAAGAAAAAAAGAAAGATAATTCGAGGATGACGAGCACAGAGATACCACCCACTTAAATTACTTAGTCTCAGTCCGCCTGCTAATAATAGTAGCATCAATTTTTATTAATCTGTTAATAAAAATTGATTTTAAAAATTACTTGTGTGCTTCCTGATTTTTGGAACACTTTTTTTGCTTAGGGCAAAGGATTTCAAAACCAAATATTAAAATCATATTTGTTTTTAGAGAAGTAAACCCCAATTTTATGGCAGCTGCAGATTATATTAAGAAAATCCAAAAAAGAAAGCATCTTCCATCATGAGATACTTACTCCAGACTCAGAGTGTGTGAATTACAGACAGAGAGGGGAAGGTTCCTTCCGTGTTGACACGCCAACCTTCTGCAAAGAGCCTCGGAACCTTGGGATATAGATCCAAAGGAGGGTGTTTCTATGTTACATTGTTTTCAGGGTGAAGCAAGGGTAACAGAAAGAGGAGTACAACAATGGAATACGAGGTTAAATGTAAGAAGGCTCGTAATCACAAGTTACACCAGCTGTGTTAACATCAGGCTACAGGAGAGCAGATTGTTTGGTAAGCACCCTAATCTAAGAGTTTCTTAATTCTACTGGGTTAAACCAGATCTTATTACAAGTATTTTTTAGGTTTGATATGGTGATCCCTAATACAATGCCTATCAGAAATGATCCCAATTAAAAACTGATATGCAAGGCTGTCATGAAACACCGTGAATGCCGTGGTCCCTTACTTCAGCTTCAAGAAAAGTATAGTCTTGGACATGGGGTATAAAGTATAATAAGACCATAGGCAATGATCACGTAGAGCATTCTGGAAAAGAAATGTAAAAACTAGTCCCTCGGAATTCCGTTAATAAATGCCCTTATTTAAACCATTTTACCAATCAAAATTTATTTATCCTTTAAAAATTGGATGTGTTTTGTGTAAACAACATGAAAAAAATGGAGTATGTAACATTAAGTTGTCAGGAGTTTGTGGTCCTCTTGTAACACCCTAACGAAATTAGGCTTTAAACAGTGGAACATTCCGTAAATAAATAAATCCAAGCTGTAGATACAAGATACAAGCATTATTAATATTGATAAAAAAAACACTCATTTCGATGCAAAAGGTTTCGTGTCAACATATTCAAAAAATTCCTTTTCTTTAAAATTTAGCTCATCAGTCCATCAGAAGGGATACAAAAATATTGTGTATAATAAGAGAAAATATGGACTGTTAGAATTCTTTTTCATTTTTTTTATAATTGTTAAAGAAATGCATGCTCTAGAAATTCTTAGGTGGTTGTTGTTTAAAAAAATTCGACGAGAAGTGTAAGGACCCGTTTTAAAAATTGGAAACAATATGGCAACTTAATTATCCCCTTTTGCACTAGTTTACTTGTTTTTTTTAATTTTTAGAAGTTCGCAAATAAAAAACCCTAATGATCTCCAAATATCATAAAGATCATTTTCCCTCCTTTTTTGTTCATCGTATGGACACGTATGCATATTTTCTTCCCTCCCAAAACTATTTAAACAAACAGCATCGGGAAGGGCATGATGAAATTTAAATAAAAGTATTTTTAACACTTTTTTTAGGTGGTGGATCCACAAGACAGTTTAAACACTAAACTTGAGTAAATTTCTTGCTTCTAATTTTATAGATTATTTATAAAAATAAAATTTTATTAGTTAGTTCCCTAGTGTAAAGTGTGGAATTTTTCTATGGTGCTTATCAACATGGTTTGCATAGTAATCTATTTTATTAGGGTGAACCGCAAAGCTATTTTGTTTAGCGGTATTATTGAATGTTTTTTTTTACTTACTTGATTCCTTATTAACTTGTTTGAATTTTGAAGTCTCGAGTATTCCTTTAAATTTTAAATAACGACAGAATGAATCTATGATTCTGTTAAACCCCCTAATTTCTTTAATTTTCTTAAATACACACAAAAGTGTTTAGAACAAATAATTCTAAATTTCACTAAAAGATTGTTTCAAGCTAATACATAAAGCTAAGATACTTCAATGTTTAATCTTTTTCCTTCTTAGAAGAGGGTAAAGAAATTCAATTTTTTATTGACAGACTATCAAAGCTATTATGTTTTTTAACGCCGCTTTTTATGTCTTTCTGTCTCCTTCGGTCTAAGGGCCTATTCCCGGGTAATGGCCTTTTTTTTTTGCATAAGAATACCCGGGCATGAGGCCCTAATCTACAGATTTTTTTTTAACCCCTAAAAAGGAACTTTTGAAGATGAACCAAAAGGAATTCCGATCTAAAATTTTTAAGGATGTCAAAACAGCGATGAGTATTGTGATCAATCATGATTGTTTTATTCCTTAAAAAAATATGCTCAGTTTGTGGAAATGCAATGCGATTTGGGTGGATACCACCTATACAATGTCATCGTTACGATGTACACAGATAGTAGTGCCAAAGAGTGAGAACTATTAGGAAGGGCAAATATAAATATACCCTAAATAGTTGCTCTTACTGAATACTTCTGTTTATCGTCTATTCTTGGCCTTGATGAAAGCTATGTAATGTAACCTATTAAAGACTTCAGAAGTTCATTGAATTCGATAAAGATGAATTAAAAAGACTTGTGCTTAAAATCTTTATTAGCTGAAAATATAAGTGAACAAACTTTAACTTGGAGAAAAATCTCCAGTCCAAGTAGATGAGAGTATTATGTAAGAGGTAGCTTGATAAATCCCCCTCTCAGACATATGATGCTATTAAGGGGAGGAACCCATGGCTGGTAGAGCAATAAAGAAATGTACGGAGGAACTTAGTTTTAGCAATAGTCCCCCAATAGAAAGAGAAACATTTTTAAAGTTTGTCAAGAATAATCTAATTATGTTCTAAAAGTATCACCGAAATGGATCATCCTTCAGATTCATATGCAGTAGCAGGAATAAATGGCAGCCATTCACATTTAATGCACAAGAAGGTTTTAAGAATTCTTAAGGATATCACACGAATCTTACTGAAGAGAATGGGCTATTATTTAAAAACCAATATTACAACAAGAAGGTGTTCCTGGATTTGCAATACCTGGCTACATCAAAGATATCTTTGAGAAGAGAAATTTAAAAGGAGCCTCTCTATTGATATTTTAAATTAGATTTTTCAAATTACTGCGTCTTTTTTTTAAACCTATAAATATTATATATTTTTTCGTCATGTAAGGTCCCCCCCCCCCTTTCAAAAAAATTACCCGAGGAATATGCCCCAGACCCTCTTTCTCTCTTTATTTAAAACTAATTTTTAAGATTTCTGGGTACTTAAGTATTAACGCACCGCGGCAGAAATTATAATTATTAAGCAAGCTGTGGACAACCTTACCCAGATTATTACATAATTTAAATAAATTTACCACGTTCTCAAATTCAAACACTTTAAAGCCGAAAACTCCTTTCACCACATGGATTTTTTAGTAGATTTTATAGACATACACTGGAAAAAAAAAACGGAAACAAAAAATCTCAAGATGCCTTCGAACTGTCTTTATTTTATTTTACTGATGCTATCGCCATTAAACTCTGCTACTTAGGTTTTAAAATGATGTGTGGTTGTCCTCGTTATGTTTCTTTTTTCTCCATTCACCCTGTTGTTCACATTTTTCCTCAACTATTTGTGTATGAACTTCTGTACCAGAAAATAAAATTGTATCTATAATTTTATTTTAGCGTGATGAAATCCGTTGATTCTATTCTATTTGTTATAGCCTTTCCATCTGTTAAGAATTATAATTGTTGCTACCATCTGCAATATTTCAATATTTTTATCAAGGAGAATAGATCCGGTTCTATAAGACACATGACAATAAATGATCTCTTGTTTCTCCTACATAATCCACCAACCAACCCTCTGTTCAAGTAATAATCAACCACAATTAGTTTTACGTTTAGAGAATAAACTTTCATTAATTTTAACGCAATGCAACATGGACCATCCCCTCTTCTTGTTTTGGTTTGATTTACCATGTCTAGACACAAAAAATTCACATAATAATCGTTCCACTCTACTACCAACTTTTGTCCGATGTCAAATTGCCTTTTTACAAAATTTAAAATTAAAGTAAACTCCTCACACCAGCAGTATATGAATTGAGAGTCTAAAGAAAATGTAATTCTGTCTAACTCAACTCGTTGCATTTTTTATTCCTCACTTGTGATCGCCTGGTCTGTGATTACTTTCAAAAGTACGTTACACTATTAGTTCATAAATGAAAATTAGTGCATTTTCGTCCCTTAGGTCGACAGGAGGTTGAATCCTTTTAAATAACCTGCATCTTGTTCTGTTGTTGACACATCCCAATACGCATTTTTACAAACTACAGTGTTGCTTTTAATTAGCCGCTGACGAGATAACAAGAAAACCAAAAGATGGCTTTGGTGTTGAAATTAAAACAAGTTGTTGCGTGCAAACAATAAGGCTATTTTAACAAAAACATCCAATATTGTTTTTTTATCGTCTTTTTAATTAAATTTTTGCCGCAATAGCGTTAATTACGTAGTACCTGTTTCTGTATCTTACTTTGCTGTCTTAAGTTTTTACAAAATCACTCACTTAAATTCTAAACTAGAAAGGCGTCAAATTTTATAAACAGATGACAAAATTATTTTAGTCCACTATCAAACTATGGTCGTTAAAAGAACATCACTGGCTTTATATTTTTTTTATCCTTTCCTATTTTAATTTACGGGCTAAAAAATTCAAATTTTCTGATAGGAGATTTATTTTTCAACGTTAAATATAATTAAATTTAAATCCCAGGAAAGTTAAAACAGGTAAAATACCTGTCGTACCTCTTTGAGAGTACAAACTCGAGAAATAGAAATAAAGTTGCATTTTTTATATTTCCTTCTTCATTAAGAAGGTGTCGGAAGTAAAAAAATATTGAATAGACCAAAATATTTCACAAATATTTTGATACATAAATATATATTATGGTTATGCACACTACCCCCGCAATTGTTTTGAAAGAAAGCGGGACAGGACTATCTTACTGATATCATTACAATTAAATTTGTAACTTAGTATCTTCAATCATAATTTTTGGAATGAGGAAACTTTTCCCTAATGCAATAAATATGATAAGAATGAAGAAAAAAATAATTATTATTAATATTTTCTAGAACATTTAGATTAAAAATGCCTATTAAGAGGTATTTTACCTTCGCCATTTAAATCATTTTATTATGCTTACAATGAACTTTATGAATATTCAAAATAGATTGAAGTATGATTCATCACATTGGGATAAAATTAAAAGAAAGAAAACTTAGTTTCTTTTGGAGTTCAAATAAATTTTTTATGAAAAAATATAGGAAACTTTAAAACTTTGCTTCAATTTTATTTTTTCTAGAAAATTCTAGAAAAATTTAAAAATTCTAGAAAAATAAAACTATAAAGAAGTCAATTGCAACTCATGTCGACAGAAAATATACAAAAAAATGCAGAAAAGTTAGCAAAAGCTATAAGTGAAGCTCATTTCAAACAGTAATAATCTTTGTGAGCCAGAAAAACATCTATTGAAAGCTATTCTTATGGACCAAAAATCTATACTAATGCTGTGTTGAATCCAAACGAACAAATTGAAATAAAGGATGCTATTCAACAAAATGAACAATTTGCAAGACAAAAGCATTTCCACAGCCATTATTAAGTTTGAATACTGCTACCAGTTCTAAAAAAGCTTCCAAGGTAAGATGAAGTATATTTCGCGTAGATAGTATTGTTTGCTCTATTCTCGGAATTTCCTCAATTAAATCGATTTTAGGAATACAGATGATATTATCAAGAGAATTACAGTTTTAGAGGTGGATAAGAAGATGGATATCCAGATGCGATGACACAGAAACACCATGAGTAGTTTCTGTGTAATGGTGATCAAGCAGAAAAATGTTTTTGATCCAGTCATTGGAAGGGAATAAGAAATTAGGGAGATTATCGAAATCTGTGTCACAGAAGACTAAGAGCATGCTTATTATGGTTGGGAAACCAAGGTGTAGTAAAACAGCTATGTAAATGGGAATTGCTCAAAAATTGCAAATGGTTAGGCCCCAGGTTGAAAAATGCTAAGATTTATACGTAAGATATCGGGTCAAACTTGGTTGCTGGGTGCTTGTCTTGCCAGGAGAGTTTGAGGCATGCGGTCGATTAAAGGATTTTATTAAAAGAGGGCATTGAACCCCTGGTGTAATTCTTTTTATTCGATGAGATTCACATTGTTTTAGGGTTGCAGGAAAAACTTCGATAAGTGCCATGGATGCTGCTAATATTTTAAAACCCGATTAGCTAATGTGCACCATAAAATGCAGTGGGTGGCTACGACGACGAATATGATATAGGAAGTATATCGATAAAGATCCGCCGGCTTGTTGAAAGAGATTTGTCCAGTATCATTTTAGAGAACCCTCAATTGAAGACGCAATTACTATGCTTAGGGTATCCGTGAAAGCTTCGAAGTGCCGTCATGTGTGAAGATAGCGATAGTGCACTTGTTTATCTAGTTTAAATCTCCAAGCATTAATATTCCAAACAGAAGACTTCCAGATATTGTCAATTTGATCTTCTAGGATATTGCCTGTTCTAGTGCCTTAATATTCCTGAGTGAACCTCAAGAGATTTTAGAATTCTAAGAATAGAATTTGGTCATTAGAATGGAAAAAACAGTTTAGAGATGGATTTTGGAAGACAAATGTGAAAGTATTCATAACAAGATCATGATGTTGGACCTGAAATTTGAACAAATAAAAAAAGAGGTTGGCCTATTTTAGAGACGATATCAAAGAGAGAGAAGGCATATTTATTTAAGCTAAAAAGTTAAGAACAAGACTTGAAGAACACAAACGATGAGGCTTCAGCAGGCAGAGAGAGACAGAAAGACGTAATGTAGCTTTAGATCTTAAAATAATGTTTTACTGTAATCGAAGATAATAAGAAGCTATCGGATGTTGAAGTTATTCAATGCATCATGAAATCGTCGAAAAAATCAGTTCTTGGACAGGAATACCAGTCCAAAAGACTTACCTAAATGAAAGAGAATTAAAGATTATTGGGCATGTCCTGAGAAATACAAAAATAATTTATGGTCAAGATCATGCTGTTTGTCGTTTGTCAATTTCCTATTACAGTCTAGAGTGGCTTGGTCAAAAGGGAGATAAAAAAGCCCTAAACAAAAACTTGGTTGCTTTTCTTCTTCAGGACAACCGCGGCGTTGGTAAAACAGAATTGGCAAAAGCAATCGCAATGAGTTTTTTGACGATGAATGAACTGGTTGTTCTTGACAATGAGCGATTATGGGGTAAATGAATTTTCTATTACTAAGCTTATAGTAGCATCTTCTGGATAGTGTTGGATACAATGAAGGTGGCTCCACTTACGAACGCAATTGAAGGACACCGGTATACTGTTGTTCTTCTCGAAGTTGATCTTGCACATCAGTCTGTACTGAACGTCTTATATCGCTGTTGGATGAAGGACGTGTTGACGGATAGGTAGAGGTGTAGTTGTAGACTTAGGAATGTGTTATTATTATGACGTCAAATTTGGGACAGGATACTCAATTATAATTCTGGAATTATTGGTGAGAACGAGAAGTCTGAACATTGGAACGTTTAGTTTAAAAAATTCGGACCTCCTTTTGTTAATAGAATTGATGAGTCATTCATTTAATCAACTTGGTATCGATAGTTTAAGTAAAATCTTAAATTACCAAAGTCACTGAGCTTAATAAGAGGTTAGAGGAAAGATATGGCCTTAAAAATCTCGGAGTGTGGCAGATGATATGGTAGTTAGAGCTCATTCTTCAGTTTTATTGTGCCAGGTTTGCTTAAAAGATTAGTTCAAACCATTTCGTTCAAGCTCTCAGCAATACTTTTAAAAAGGACGATGATAATTACATGAAGTTAATTGCTACACACCCTTTGAAGATCACCTAGTGAGGCAAATTGGTGAATATGTTTTATAAGTCCTGACCAACTCATTAAAAATCTGTTCGTAAATAAAAAATTTTATTAATTATTTTAGTGTTTTTATATTATCACACTCTTATTTTACTACTAATTGGTTAAAAATCATTTGGATTTAAGCAAAACTGCCGTAAACATCTATTAACTAAATTTTCACCGAGATAACAAATTTTAACATCATTGAATTCTCTTTCATATATATAAACTTTCTCAAAAAAAAAAGATGCGTCCTTTTTCAGACAAAATCATATCAAGACGAAACAGCTCCAGCAATTGCTTCTAAGATATCACTGTACACTTACTTAACCTATTCCTTGTTAAATTCTGTCTGCTAGGATCTAACCGGTTTCCTGCGGACATTTCACGGCCTTTTTGAAAGTAATCAAGCAAAAGTGAATTTTTTGACTAAATTTTTCTGTAAGTATTGAGACTGTAAGGGGAAGCATCTGTATACCGTATTGTAGAAATACGTATAAACCATTTATATCTAAAAACATCTCCCTATCAACTCCAGTTTTTGGAATGTTTCCGAACCAAAATATTGTTTCTGTAAGATGGATGTATCATAGCTTTTTCTATATATCCTTATATTCTTATAATTTTATCTCCAATATCTCCTCAAAATAATTTGCAATTTTTATTCGATGGTAAATATTTTAATTTTATCATACCGATTGACAATGCTTATTTACATTTCAGAACTGGAAAAATATTTCTTACCCCTGCTCCACGTAGTTTTATTCCTAATTACTACATCGTCTTCATCGCAAACAAAATTTCTACCTTCCATTACTTACCCCTCTTGAGTTTGTTCCAATTAAAGATCTTCAATCACTATCTTGATCCTTGTACCTATTGTAATGAAGCTTAATAACATTCTTCAAGAGCATCTCACGGTTACAATCCCACTTGGATTTATTATCATTGGATCCAGAATTCCAATAATTTTATAACGTCCCGGATTCATTAAACCCCTCTCTGTTATAATATACACCAATCAGAGACTTCAATTATATCATCATAACTTTTTTTTCCAGTTCTACAGTTGATTTTGAAAACCTTTTTTTATTGTACTCTAACAAAAATGATCTTGGTTTGTTATTTGGTACAAAAATATTTTTTCGCATAGAGAAAGACTGAGATTTTGTCCATCTTAGTGTTCAATCCATTGCTCTTTATAACTCTAAATGTAAGTGGGCTGGAAAAGATTTTCAGAATATTTTTATAAGAGAGAAATATTCCTGATCCCTGGTTTTTGACTTATCTTAAATCTTCTTAAACAATAATTCATGTGTTGATTATAAAGAATCTTTTTTGGAAACAATTTCAGAACGGTGTCAAATAAATTCTTTAAATAAATATTTTCTGACAGAACATTTTAAACAGAATCGCCTATGAATTCTAGCCTTTCATATCCGAGGGAAATGTTTACTCTTCCGTCTATTTCCGAAACTGTAAATGCATAGAATCCCTTCAAGGGAAACAGATAGATTATGACTTTTTTAAACGCAAAGCTAATGCTAACGGTCTCACATTGTTAAAAAGGCATCTACGAAACATCTGTAATCATCTTTGATGTCCTTCTGACACATTGTCCATGAAAACCTTCCTAAATGGCAAATTTGAATTTTCTGTTTCTTTTATTCCGTGTCAGACTAGCCTCAAAATAATTATTGTTTTCACTAGTTAGATACGAAGCTTTTGTGCCATAAATATTTCTAAAATAGCCAATTGTAGTTTTCGTACCTTCAAACTCCTTTTTCTTTATCACCCTCATGCTCCTCTATTAATTTCATATTGATGCATTTTCGTTTTTTGAAAGAATCTTTCTTTCCAAAAATACGATAGGGTGTCACAAACCTTGGAATCACTTTTTTTTTCTGAAGGTTTTCTTCCGATCCACGGTGTGTTTTTTAAATACTTTTTTCTCAATTTCAGCATTAACTCTGTCATTAAGCCCCTTTTCTACAATGTTTTCAAATTCTTACAAGTTTTTTAATTCAGGGAATATAACGCAAGTATGTTTAAAGCAACATTTTCTCTCTTCTTCAGTTACGTACCAATGATAGAATTTCTTATACACATCAATTTCATGTAATTTGAATCTATATCCTCATCCTTAAAGGGCAAAACAAAGTAATGGTATTTCTCAGATTTATCTTTGCTCTCAAGCACTCTTTGCAAATTGATGGCAAAAAATAGATTGGTAACAAATAATATTTCAACTCCTCTCCTCCTCTGTAAATCGTTTCTTTGTTAAAAATCTTACAGTTATGGATTTAATGAAACTTTTTCAGTAAAAAGATTCACCAGATGCAATTCCAACATTACCGCCTTCAAAAAAATATATAAAAAAATTCTCTTCCAAAAGATTTCATGCATGAGGCCTGTTTTTAAAGTTGAACTAGTATGGAGGTTCAGCTAGTAGTATCGAAATCATCATGTATTCTTTGAGGCTTGTTAAGTTTTCATTATTTATCGCCACCATAAGAATTATGATTCTCGATCTTAGAACAATCAGCTGAAAGTTCTTTAAAGTTAAACCCATAAGATTTCTATATCAATTCAAAATACCAGAATTACTATCTATTAAATCTTTTTTTACTGGGCTTAGGTTATCATTAAAAATTCCTCTAAATGTGCTGTTTTATCAATTTAAATGAAATATCCTTGCAAGCATCTTTTTTTTGGCTCTCGTCCGATCTAACGTTTAAGGAAAAAAAAATAATCATACGTTAGTTTAGGTATCTGCATTACACACGTACAAATCATCTTATCCGCATCATAGCGCTTAGCAAATATCAAGTTCCTTTGAAACAAAAAATGATCTTCAAAAAATTCTCTACCAGATATATAAAAGGGCGCTAAAAATTGAACAGACTAATCCCAAGCCACAAACTGCTCCTTTATCGATTGGTATATTCCTTTTTACTTTAACATAGTACCTGAAAAAGCCTGAGATTTCTAAATTTTGTTTAGTCGAGATCGTTGAAATCAAAGAGGAAAATGATGAATCTTCTTTAATAAAAATATAATCTGATTCCAAACATTCTAAAAAGTAGTGTATAAAAGCAAGGAGTAAGTATTATCAAGGGCATTAGTTTTAGGACGAGGAACATGTATTATCATCTTTATGTCAAAATAGATACTAATATCACAAGATCGGATTCTAATCACCTAACAATTCCATATCTTATGATCGTCTTTTTTCTACAGAAGACTCTCCATAAATTCATATGTCTTATTTTCTGCAATAAGAAACATTTTGAATCGAAGGAATTGATTTTATATAATAACAAAAAGGTATAGACAATGTTGAAATATTTTCTAATTAGTTCGGGTTCGTTTGTGTAATAGAATTAATCCATCCCAATTTAATTTCGTTATTACTTGGACAACTTGACTTCTCTGAGAAGATTTTTTTTCCAAAACCAACCGATTTCCATTAAAACGTAACATTTTAATCGCCTCGCTTATGTCTTCTGATGGCTTTCAAGGTATGTAACTTTATCCATATTCGTAACCTCTTAGATATGAAAGCGCTAATCATATCCTTTTATTTCTAAAGACAGACTTGTTGCAATTCTTTATAGCCATCACTCGAATGTATTTTCGACTTTAGAAATCTCTTAATTTTTATTAAAATCATACTTTTTGATCTAAAGCGGTGTAGTAGCTTATACATCTCGCTTGCATACAAAGGGTTCGGTCATGTCAAGTTTTTGGCCATCTTTATGCATAGAACTAAGAGAATAGAAACCAGATTGATGAAGGGAAATTCGAGGCATTGTCATCACAAACTTTAAAATAAACTATAACCTGTGGTTAACAATGTAAAAAGATTTGACACTTCATTGTAAAAAATTTTAAAAGCATAGATAAAGTCCTGTTTAATCTCCCCTAATCTCAAGAGACTTATCAAACATGCTTATATCCCAGGTATCCTTGCCATACAAAACAATATAAATTACTCGGACTGCTAAAAAAGTCTTCTTAAGGCATTCCATTGCCAATATAGAATCAATTTACATTTTCTAAGTGCTTGTTCTCTGATAAGATAATCATTTTTATCCCCTTTCATCTACAATAAAAAGTAGTTCGTTGACGTCTCTGAGAATATTCGAATTTCTTTTGTTTCGTATCACTAGCATCTATGCAAATTTATGATTTTCATAACGGCATATGCCCTTCCATTGACATTTTTTATATTTCAAAATAATTTTGATTAAAAAAAAGAATAATCGTAAGCTAAATACGAAAAATGGAGAGGCTAACCGTAGGATATAAAGAAAAGCATGTGATTTTCAAAAATTATTTATCATTTTGTAAAGACTCCTTATTTTTAAAAAGTAAAGCACTCAATTGAGTCTGTAATAAAAATTACAAAGAAAGTCGTGATTCACAAATTAAACGGGTTCCACAAATGATAAAAGGATTTTGGTTATCGTTATACAGATCATTACATTAGCGCAAAAATAAAAAAAACGGGGAGAAAGGAAGGAAATGTAAGATTGATCGTTTAAAAACAAATAATTTAGAGAAAAGTTTTAATAATAAGCTTTTAAAGTCTGCAAACATTCTTCTGGATTTAAAGCAGCTGTGATCTTTTTAATTTCCCTCACTTGAGCAACAGTTTTTGCCAATCAAACTATTGGATCATCTAAAGGACATGGAAGAACAGGATAGTGGGAAAATGATAAAGAAAAGCACCAGATTTACCTTGAGTAGCTTGTGATTTGATTATCGTCATTTTTAAAGTAAATGATTCTCTTACAGGCAAAGTTCCAACAATCATTGGGTCACTCTTCCGGGCAGGCATACAAAATCATTGACACTTCCTCTTAGAACAGAGTAAAGAGCAATAGTTCCAGAATAGCTTCAGGTGTGTAACAATTTCAATTCTAAAGATTGGTTCGAACAAAACTGGAGATCCCCCAATAACAATTCCCTTACATAAAATTAATCGTGGGCTGAAGTAATTGATTGATACACTGTGAAGGATCAGCATGCAAAGTTGCATCTTTAAGTTCAAACCTGACACTTTTTCATGTTTCGTTCTAAGAGGTCCTTCAGATACTGCAGCTTTAAATCCAGTAGAAAGATGCTCTTTATTTCTCCAATAATTGAAATACCTCTTAGTTCCGCAACGAAAAGATTCTCAGGAGGTAGTTCAGGTGCCATTGACCAAATCTTTGTACCCCAATCTTAATAATACAAGGAATTTCTTAAAATTAGCAGCTAAATCTTGGAATTTTCCGACTTTACCTCATTAGGACCTTCTGGTTATCTTAGAATCCAGAGGGTCGACGTCATGTACAATCTAATGTATGGTCTATTAGCAGATTGCATTTTTGGTGTGGTAACTGGTTCAGTACTCCTTCAAATATGTTACCAAAGGTCATCATAAAAAAAATTAAAATTGGGACATTTGCATACTGTTCTTCAAGATCTTTTAAGCAAATCTCTCTAAATGAAGTGAACCAGCACAAGCAATTGTTACAATGACCATTATGTTTCTTTCAACTAAGGCATAATGATCACTTTGTGCTAATTTGTTAAGACCTTACTGCAATTTACCCAAATTTCTGATTCTTTTAGCGTTTACAGCAACATGAACAACGGGAGAAAAACACTAAAACTTAATAGATAGACTTAATATTATATGATGCCTCTTGTTGGTAATAGTACCCGTCTTCTTCAAACAGTCATCACTACCTCACCAATACATTAAATTACAAGCTGGGACACTTGCGAAATCTTATTAGTCCTTCCCATCATAACTACGGACTCTAAGAACAGATTTAATTATGAGCAAGTGCTTGATTAGACAATTTTGTTAATAGCGGGGAATATCCAGGTTCTTGTACTCTGATTTCATAACGGAAAGTATGTTCCAGAAACTCTTACCCAAAAAGCAATACATCTGTTGTCATTTTTTTACATGGCATTCATTCTTAGATACATACATCATTAACAGGTGCATCTCACGAGGGGTGCATTTTTTAATCGCTTGAGCCACTCATCGTCACACTTGGGCCTTCATATAAATGATCATATCTGATTGCTGGACTTGTACAAGGACTTGAAGTTTAAGACAGACTGATTCTAGTAAAAGACACTCAGCAGCTGGTAACCAGGTTTCATAACACTTAAATAATGATTTGCCCTCCACAGAACAAGATGAAACATCTTAAAGTCAACTTTAAATTGGCAAAATTAATCGTGTAATTTCATCAATCTTACTTCATTAAATAAATCCTTAAACTTATAAATAGATAAGAACATATACGACGAATGGTGATTTCTCTGGATTAGATTTTGCTATATGCTTCATGGCGGGATCAATGGAGCACTGGGAAGGTACAAGAAAACCTTAATTAATCCATAAAAATGTTTACAAAGTCTCTTTCTTCACCTCCAACTCCAGATAATTAAATTGTTCCAATAAAAAACGAGCAAGGTTCTTAGAGAGAATCCCATCCTTGCAAACCCGAACAGAAAGTAATTTCATTTTTCTCGGGCATAAGAGACTCAAACCTTAAAATTATGACCCAAGTGCGAACATAATTTAGATTTAAAAACCTTCACATTTCTCCTAAGGGTCTGCTCAAAGATTACCCTGGGGATACTCCAATTCTAAAATAGCTCTATTAGTTGATTAAGACTTACAGTTGGAATAATTTGTCCTCAATAGCCTGATTTAAAACAGTTAGTTGAAAACAAATACCCTCAACAAATCAACTACTACAAGAGCAACCATCAGTGCCATCACGATGCAGAAACCTCACTAACTAAAGTCTACGTGCCCTGGACTATCAAGATTGAACTTAAATTAAAAAATCTGTACAGTCGTACGAACTTGCTTTGTATAAGCACTCCAAAAGTTCCTGCTCCAATTTACAAGCCAATGAGATAGCAGAACTTTTAATGGTAATACATTTGTTGCCGTCCTTTTACTAGCATATATCTACCACCGCCATGAATCTTTGATACAATCTTTGCTTTACTGGAACTAGAGTGTCTGTTAAAGTACTTTTACCGTGATCAACCGTGTGCAATAACAGATATATTTCTTATGTTTTTTTGGTTTTCCATCATCAATGAACTGTACGATATGAAAATCAACCCTTTTTAGGGCGTTAAAAATTTTTTTTTTATCTTAATTTTTATAGAAGTTAAACTTTTCAGTTAAAAAAAATATAATTCTTGAGGATATTACTTATTAGGATAATAAAAAATATCGATTTCTTATAGTCGAGAAAAATTTATTTTGAGACACATTCAATCAAAATTAGACCATTAATCAACTCGGAGCAATCAAAGAAAGTCTATTATTATAAAAGCTTTTTAAGTTGAACAAATTATGAAAACACATGAAAAAAAACTGGGACCAACGTTTTGTTTGAAAGTCTGTTATAAACTTAGTGAGACATCACTTGATATACTTCTAAAATAGTTTGGATGTCTGTATTGTCTACGAACTACAACTTATCATTCTTAGAAATTAAAAAAAATATTCTAATAAAGAAAATTTCATTACTAGCTTTTGAGCCTCAAGAAAAAAAATATATTTTATTGTTGTGAAAAATATAAGCTAAAATTCAGACAAATAAATTCTAAAATTTACTGAAGGATTAAAAAATAAAACGTAGAATTTTCTTACCCTTATGGGACAAATAAAGGCATAATACACAGCATGACAGCCAGATGTATTGAAAAAGGAGAGTTACAGCTTCTTCGATGGGCTTGTAAGGAGTCTTGTTAAAAACTCTGAACCAATGAAATGTATCTTTAGGATTGGAAGGTGAACTTGATTGTGGATAGTGGTCCTGCTACGAAGGCAATTTTTTGTGAGCCAAGGAGAAATCATTGTTTCCACGTCTTTTTCTGGAAAAATCGTTTCATGGAAGCGCGGAAGAAAGAAACACTTATGGAAAAAAAGTTTAGGCAAAGAAAAACAAATTGAATTCTTGTGCATTAATGATGTTTTGATGGGATACTGATCATGAAACAATAAATGTTATTGGTGCCTGTTTGATGGAAAAAAGAGTGATTTTATTGATTCGAATCTAAATGTGAGGAGAAAGAATTTTTCTCGCAACAGATTTGTTGTTTGTTGTAAACTTGGCATATCTGTTTCCTCAAGTTCTATTATTTCGGTGTTGGAATAGATTACTCCGGTGTTTATTTGAAGGATGAAAGGAAGATGTAGATTAGAACATAAAGGATTGTTAGGGTGTTAAAAATGGTCCCGAGAATATTTTTAATGTTATTGTTTTGCAACCTGTTCCGAGGATGGTTCAGTTTTTATTACACTAAAGAGAATGAAAGTCTAGAAAGAAAGCAAGAAATCTTTTTAAATGAACCTTTATATTCTTTACTCTTGGAGCAAATCCGGAATTCTCTAAGCGTTGGATATGGTCAAAATAAATTTAAATGTTTTGTCAGAGGTGGAATGAGGAATTCAAAGAGGTTGACTTACGAAAATTGATTTAAATTGTACTTTGTTATGTTTTAATTTCTGACCAAAAAAATTACAGTATTGTTATTTTGGTATATCAAGTGTTAAAATTCACAAATAACCTTTTTGGATATTTCAAAGAATCACCAATATTGATATTAAACAGTTTAAGCAATTATAAATTAGTAAAAATACTTTTGTGTTAATGTATGGTGCTAAATATCTTTCCCCTTCACAGAAACAAAATATTAGAAACCATTTATAATCAAGGTCTCAAAACAAGTTTTGTATTTTTTATCATTTATTTTTTGTTCCAGAAAAAAATTATTGGTAAATAATGCGTTTGTGAAACAATGTAAAACCTTGTTTCAAATTAAGATTTAAATATTAAAAACAGAAAAATAATAAGATTTAATGTTAAAAAGTTTGCTATATATTTATATAATAAAACATTCAGCACGGATATTGAGAAGAGAAACCCCCTTAAACTAGTGAAAAAAAAATTAATAGGAGTATCTCCGGACACAGAAAAAGTACTTATAATCGTTATGAATAGTATAGACACGAACGAATGCTTGCACAAGACATGGAGACACAGGGACCATAACATTTACAGAAGGCGAGCACAATCGACGTGGACATGGACATGTTAAACATCAATACAAGAAGATCATATTGTAGGAATGACATAAAGAGGAGAAATGGATGAAGAAGCCTTAGAATGACATGGCAAGTGAAAAGGACTGATGGACGTAATATTGTCAGATCAAAAAAGAAAACTGGCTCGACTAGAGCACATGGTGACAAAAAATGTCTTAAACAATCGTGAAGATCAAGGCTCCTAAGATGGACTGGGCTCTTAAATTATTAAAAAGCACGAAGAAGAAGAAGATGATAACTGCAACCATCTGAATTTGGATTACTTCTAGATGAGAAGGTCATGGTGTTAACCCTGAATATGTCGATGAATTATGCATGCACCTCCCTCATCTCTGACCACTAAATATCACCAACGAGAGAGGTTAAACTGGAGAGGATCACGAATGGAAAAACGAATTAAAACTACAAAAGAATATGAAAGGCTTAGGGGAACTCTTCCGACGGACAGTGCCCAGAAAGCAGCAGAATGAGAAATTCTTATGACCATGCTGAAGCTTATTTTGAGAAAAGCTCCTTATGGGGAATCATGCCACTTTATCTACCTAACCGGTGGTTTTACACAGGAAAATTACTACAAAGAAGAAGCAGCAAGATAGTTGGAACGAGGAATGAAGGATTTGGATATGTTGAAGATTGCAGAATTAGTTGCTGCTGCTGAATATAATAGATGAGAAATTTGTGTGCATTCACAATGCGAAGCTGCAACTCTGCTAGAAAGTTGAAAAAGGAATCGCTGCTAGAAATGACAACTAATCAGCGATCAATAGCTAATCAGGCTGCAGCAGAAGAAATTGAAGCAATCAATTCTCAAGGGTCTTCAAAGAAGAGATTGAGACTGAAGATCAATGGAAAGAGGAAATAATAAACGAATAGCGGCAGCCAGATGATATTAAACAGCATTCCACCCAATTTTTATATCCACTTCTTATGAATAGCAGATATTGGCTACTGTTTGAAGGCTTTAAAACATGTAATTGACCCAAAACAACTTTATGGTTATTGACAGATGTTTATAATAATTCAGTTGAAGCAAGGATTTGCCTCATCTATTAGTCAAAAACACAGGGCTGAAAGAGTAGGATCATGGTTCCTATTTTAATGGAATTGTTAATAAATTGTGAAATCTGTAGATTCAGCTTAGATCATCTTCAAAAAAAGAATGAACGCGAAGCTCAGATTGAAAGACGAAGAGATTTAGTGCAAAATGGTGGACCTGAATATAGTGTTAACATGTTGCAGAAAAGACATCTTATTACAATATGCTTTTAAGAAGTATTGTCATCCAAAGACCAGAAAATAAAAAAGAGATTTTTCAAAGATTGGCAGATGATTATAAAAAGTTGGAATTGTAACAAGCCGTAGATTTAAGTAAAATTGAAAATCAGAGAGAATCCAAAAACCAAGTGAGGCTTGCCCGCAATATTATAAAATCCTCAACGAAGCAAATTCCGAATTAGTCGATCTAGTATTAGAAACCACATTTAGTACAAAAGACATTCTTTCTAAAGGTGCAGCATTCTTTACGAACACAGAACATTATCTGATCCTTTACAACAATCGAAAATCGTAAAGATCACATTCGCCACTACCTACATCTGCTCTCAAATTGTTATCACAAGCAAAAAAGAGGAAGACTTTAAAAGAATCGCCAGAGAGATGCTGAAAGGAGAAAAAGGCATATGAAGATTTGATTAAAGAAAAGAAAGATTGTAAGTTATGAAGACTGAAGAAAATTTGCATCAGCAAACAAATCAGGTATAATTGAATGAAAGAAGGTCTCAAGGCAGCTGAAGGTGTTCTAAAGTCAGAGGTACTATTGAGGATGCAGAAGCTGTTAATGCTTTCATTCACAGAAATAGAAGCAGCTAAGCTTTAGCAAGTACAATAAGCAAGTATTAGGAATGATATAATTAAGCACTAGGGGCTTCCCCAATGATGAAAGGGTCAGAAAAATGATGGCTTCACACATACTGCTGCCATACTGGAGATAATGCTATTGGTAAGACTGAATAGGAGTATGACAAAGAGCAAGAGGCACGTAAAAGAGAAAACATTAACGGGCATATTTAGTGATAACGCAAAGGAAAAAAATGTGATGTAAAGAAAATTATTCCAGGTGATGCTAGTGAGTTTCTATTGATGATTCTGTTATAAATCTTCCATTAAACAATTTATTGATGAAGATCCTCATAATATAGGTGAAGAATTTGTGAAGAGAAAAACTAATAAGGCAATAAGAGATATGGTGAGAAACACAGTAACCGAACATTTCATACCTAGTGGGGCTAAATAAAAAGGTGAAAACAAAAGATGGTTCTTAAATGTCGGAGAAGAAGAAAAATGGTCAAAAGTAGAAGTCGAAAAGGATCAGTTTTCTTACTCTGTTGGTAAGTTAAATAATGAAAAAGAAGTATTGATAGCTGATTATTTCCAAGATTAATCAAGGTGAAAGAGAAGATATTCCAGTTGGCGAAGCATACTATATGTAGTCGATGTAGAAAAACCGGTTTGCCTTTCCATCTCCATGAATCCAATGGCCGGCCAACGATTCGAGCAACATGGGTTGAGAAAAGTCTGTTAAGGTGGCACATGCTCGCCACACAAGGCGCAAAGACGGAAAGCAGAGAAAGGTGTATTTACACAGTATTCTTAAAATTGAAATAATTTATAATGATTTTGTCAAGCCTCAGTTAATCACAGATCTTTCGAAAAAGAAAAAACACACATATGCTATAATTGCTCAATCAGAGGAGAATGCTGAAAGAAAGAATGAAGAACTAGAAAGCATAAAAGTTAATACTTTTACAGGTCCAGATGGTGGAAAAACAGATTGTTGCTACTCCTCATTATGGTATATCTGAGATTTTTGAAGAAAGTGAAGGAATAAAGAATTAGCAAATGTAGATCCAAAAGAAAATCAAGCTTTAAGTGAAGTGCCACTGAAAGAAAAAAGCAGATACTCTACAGAACCATACGAAAAATTGCAAGATTTTGAAGTAGCAGATTAATTTGTTGACTCTACTTTCAAAGAAGCTGAGGATATGGAGAACTGGAAGAATTCTAGCTCTAAGAATTGCATTTACAGGACGGCCTAATCCTGATAAGGCTGCAATATTGGCACAAGAGGCTATTGATGTCACTAAACACTTAGTAATGATAATAAACCGGCTCTGCAAGTAAAAGAATGTATTAATTCAAAAGGCCGGGGACAATCCATACTGACTGGACTGAGAAGAAGAATATATTGGTATGGTAAACAGAATCCTGTGACACAATAACAAGATGATGATTACAATAACCAACCGAATTCATCTAGAGTTCTTTATAGACAAGATTTCTTTAAGAGTCTTAATGCATTAACGCGAGGTAATGTGAAACAGTGGTATCTTGAAATATTTTTTCTTCTATAGCAAAGGCAACAGGTAAGCCAAATAATGTACCTCACAATAATTGAAAGACATATTATTCCTAATCTCAAAGCAATTAGGACTGTGAATCGTGCTGAAACTCGACAATATTACCGAAACTACTCGAATTGAGCCACCTAAAAAGGTTATCGACCGATTAGCCTCAGCAAGTAGTAAAAGGACCTCCAAAGTTCCAGACAGGAGATAATACATCTGTTCCTATAGGTCACCCCTCAATGATGATATAGCGATGGCTAATAAAGAAATTCAAATAAAATCCAATGTTTCGGGCATCTGATCCTAATAAGAGTAGTATCATCCAAATACGCCTATTCTACTGGACCAGTATCTAATATTGCACGAATGGACAGAGTTACCGCCTTTTATGAGGAATGGAAGGAATCAGCTACGACAATATTCCAATAAGAGCACCTGGAACGCCCAGACCAACAAAGCCCACAGGGCTATAACTGGAACACCTGCTAACACCTGGTACAAATACGCCTCATTAGATCGAGGTACTAAAGCTCTCACCGCCACCAGGTATAGGAAACGCAAAAACATCACCATCTACAGGCTTTCAGATGGTATCATTAACAGTCTGCACCTCCAGTGGCAGCTCAATCGGGACCGCAGCTCGAATGGACCAGAAAAACTAGGAATTGCTCATCACCTCAAAAAATAGCTCATATTCAAATAAAAAATTAATGTACAGTAAATCTTGTCCTTCATGGTTTTGTGTTAAAAGTCTTAAATTAGTGTTTAAATGTTTTTTATAGGGATTTAATTTATTTTCTGTATTTTTTGGGAGAATAACTCAATTTACTTACATTGTTAAAGTTGAAAATTTTTACTTGTTAATTGATTTGGATGTTAGAACAAATTGAATTTTAAGAAAAATTTTCAAAGCATAAGAGTAAGAAAAATATATTGATACTAAATCTGGAATCTACGGCCGGTAGGCGGAAGGCCAGAATATATAAATGATTCTATGATCCACGTTACCTAAATTCGTTTTAAAAAAACTAAATAAATGCTTATATTTTTATTTTGAAAACTGAGGCTGATAATTGTCAAGTTTTTATGTGTGCAGTTCTACTAAGCTATGTAAAAAAGCGTTGTTAAAAAAAATTAAATTTTTTAGAAGATTTTAACTTTTCGAAAGAAAGAACTCCAAAATTTCCAGGTCATATGTATTCTTGGAAACATAAGTGGATCAGGTATATTTAACTGACGTATCTTGAGGCAAAGTACTTCTCAACAAGATTTAAGTTAATAAATTTATTTACTTTATAGTTGTTTATTAGGCAACTGTTGCCCTGTATAGTCTGGAGTCTAGAGTGTTGCGTTCTCTCTTCCACTCTCTGTTCTCTCTTGTTTTTTTCTGAAACAATGTTTCTTAAGAACTCTGTGACACAATCATTCTTTCTTAAACACAGTGTCAAATCAGATCACTGCTTGGGGAATACCACATTAACACTTAGGAAATCCAAAAATTAAATTTTTTCACAATCTAAAATAATAAAGGAATAAAATTAATTTCTTAATATTTCAGGTAATTTATCAGAGAGTTTTTCTTGAATAGATTGATAAACATAAATAAAAAAAACTTACCTTTTTGATTACTCATTAATCTTTTTGTGTTTTTATCAGCTTTAATATTTAATTAATGCTTTCTAAATTTTGCGTATGTACAATGATTTTTTTCATAACATTTTTTTGGAATATAGATAGTCATTAACAACTTTTTTTTGAAGGTAGTTTAAAAGCTGCACCTCGTCTCAATTTTTAAGGAAGTGAAAAAAGTTTTATTTACCATTTTTAAGGGGTGGTAAAATAAAACACACTACAGTTTAGCAACACTACATCTATATGCTTAATGTCTTATATCTTCATGAAATGTTATGTAGCCATACAGAAAAACATACATACCTTATTTGCTTTGTTACCAGTCTATTTTCTTTGTTTTTATCCTCTCTCTTTGATTTTTGCAACGATGTGGAATGTTAGAATTATTTATTCATGAATTTAAGCTGTACATTTAATGCACAAAGAGACATTTTAAAAACTTTTATTTTTTTCAACCAAGTGTTAACTTTGAAGGAGTGAATTGCAATCTTTATTCTTTTTCCCCTTGAAAATTATAAACAATTAAAAAATTTAATCTAATTTTAATCTAGCTTCTTTTAGATCAGTAGGAATATTTTTTCGAAGATAAAACATGTCCACGTGGCTATAAAAAGCATCAGACTTTTTCAAGTATAGGACAAAATAGTTTTATGCGCAATTCCTTTATAAAGTCTGACAAGCAATTAATTAACTGCAATAATTTGGATGTATGAAAGGCTAGTTGCTTTTATTAAATTTTTAATTATCATGAACAAAAACGTATTTTGATTCATGAATGAGCTATGTGACTGAGATAAAAAAGTTTTGGATGTTTTGTCTCCTAAAATAGATATTATTTTTACATGTGAATCTAGAAAGCTGTGGTGCTTTCTTTGCATATAAAGTTTACTGGAGGAAACAGTATTTTAAAAAAATAAATGAAGAGAGTCATCGCAGTAAACTTCAAATCTTGACAAATGAATATTAGAATAATAAAATATTCAATTTATGATAATTCTGATCATCTCTGGAATTTCGTGGACTTCCTAAAATCCAAAATGATTAAGTTTAGTTTTAGAAAAAAATCTTGGTATTACTAAAGTTTTATTTTCTAAGCCTATTTCAAATTATAAGTGTCCTTATTTTTTGGTTAATACAGTAGAAAAAATCTTTATTTAGGCTCTTGTTAGGTAAATAGAGCTTTTTTCACTTGAGTACTGTAAGAATTAAAAACTCGAGTTTATCAAAAAAATGGAATGTCGTAAATCTTTTATCGGAAATTTAACCTTTTTCTTTTTTCAGAGTAACTCATTGTATTTTTATTTATTTCTCAACAGAAGTAAGTGAGATTAGAAAGAAGTTTTCTAGAAAGTTATACCTTTCGTGCTATAAAATTATTTTAATAATAGCTTATTTGGAATATGTTTATTTCCCTAAATTCTTCTAATCATTTAAGTGTTAAACTTCATTAATTCTTAACTCTCCGTCTTTGAACATGATAAGATCTATCATCCTCTTGTATAAAAAAAAGGGGTATGATTTAACATCAAAGATCATCTTTTAATTGTTTTGAAATAATTCTATACAATTAATTTTTTAATATGCTTAATCTAAGTACACAATACTATAACTAAAGTAGTTCTATTCTAAGAAGGATATTTATATTCTTATCTTAATCATTAATTTTTTATCAAGTAACAGACTGATTATCTAAACTGGGACTGTCCTTTTTGTCTCTTAGACTCATTCTTTATTTATCATCATTTTTTATTTGCTTAATAACTTCTTCAATTCTGAGATGATGAACATTGAAATTTTAAAAATTAAAGAATCCATGGAGATAAAGAAGCTGCTTCCTGATAACGTCATTAAAAAATATGTGCTGGTGAAGTAATAACAAGACGTATAATGTACTAAAGAAATAATAGAAAATTCGAGTAGAAGCTTGTCATCTGTCATAAAAATTCGATTGAGTCCGATGTCTTGGACTGAAGTAGAGGACAACGGTGTTGGAATTGATCATAAGGATTTCGAATTGCTATGTGACCCACCTGCATTCCAAATTGAGGAATGTAAGCGATTGTTTGGATTGGAACTACTATGGATTCAGAGGGGAGGCTCTAGCTTCAATTTCACAAGTTTCAAGATTAGAGATAGGATTAAAAAGCAAGGATTAAATAATAAAAATGGGTGGTACCTTGGTATCTTAATTGCAATAACTTTCAGAGATGGTACCATCATCAATGAATGATGGTACTGTTGTTTCTATAAAAATATTTGTTACAATAATAAACCGCGAGAGAAGTCTACTTCAAAAAAACGAGAAATGAACTATATTCGATGATCGAATTGGTCCTATGGATATGCCGTATATCACACAAATATAAAGTTTTTTTTGGATATAACAGGCAAAGAAAGGGTCTTTTTTAAATACAGGGAGGTAATTGCTGAGTGTCCTTGTATTCAAAATCAACAGGACTCAATTTTCACTAAGGATATGGACCGGCTTTATTAAATTTAAAGGGGATGATTGATTCGAAGAATAAGAAATATGAAGTTATTAATGATCAGCGCAGGAATCCTCATATTTAAATAAAGAAAATGATATTAACACTTGTGATGCAGATTATAAAGATAGTAATGCAATTTAAAGGATATTTTAGAGGATTTTCACAGTAATGAATGCATGGAAAGGAAAATTTATATCATTCAAGACTATATAAGATTACACATCTTTGTTGAAGCATAATACAAGGTACTTTACTCTTCTAACTACATCCCAGAAGGTTTCATCGTCAAGAACATGATATTTATTTTATTATCAATGGGGAGAACTTGTAGAAAATAAAAATATTAAGGATTTCCTACAACTCAGCCTCTTGACCTTTTACCTAATCGTAGGTATCCTTTAATCTACATTGAAATTAGAATTCCTAATCGAGATTGATGTCCAACATACATCCTTCTAAAAGAAAGTGCTCTTCAATCACGAGGACATAATCACCTCTGTTTTAAATGCTATCATTGACAATATTATGAATTTTAGGAATGATAATATATTTACAAACAAAACAGAACACCGTTATTTTAATAAAAGATACAAATCCGCTTCAAGAGAAATATGGCAGGTGAAATCAAAATCTATGACAATCCTTAATATGTCTACCCTTGATGAGATTAACATTACTCCAAAGGTCCAAAAAAAGGTATACAATCTTGCAAGTATTGCAGATCTCAAAGATCATTTACCGAAGTGGATATACATTTCTTTTAAGAGTCTTTCATTTGTAGGTATCAAGGATGATAAGCATATTCTTGTTCAATATAATCAGTTTTCTTAGTCGTGCATGCTGAGGGATCTTAAAAAAGATTCCTACGCAATTTTTGTCCTTCATTTCGGTAACTTTGAATATCGGGATGTTCAAATTAAAGTACCATCATATCTCTGCACGCGCGGATATCTTGAAGATATTTTTTTCATTAAGATTAGAAAATAACGTTATAATTAGATAACGGCAGTTACTTGGGTGTTATATGATTCTGAAGAGGACTGGAAAGAATTTTAATTCAGAAAGCTCAGAAGTTGAGGTTCTTATCAGGTTATAGAGAATCTTGTTCAAATTTACACTAAGAAGATTTTCATTGATAGATCGTTTTTAATAATATGAAAAGAAATATAATTTCAACTAAAAAATCTTTAGAATGTTTTGAGGTAATTACGAATCTTAAAGATCTTTATAAGAAATTTGAAAAGATGTTAAGAACGCCACTTTGTCAAAATAAAATTCTTATAATATACTTTTCTACCCATTATATTTATTTTTTGAAAATATAATAAAGAATTGTCAACTTATAGAACTGTTAGAAGAAATCGTAATTTGTTTTACCTCCCCTGAGTTTAAAGTGAGGCTTATTTATACTTAAATCTGAAACACCAAAGAGTCTTTTGGTGTTCGACGACGTCAATGTTTCAACATTGATCTCAAAAGAATAATTCTTTTTGGTTTTTATTTTATATTATAGAGCAATTTTAAAAAAAATCAGAAAAGAATATGAGTTCGCACGTTTAATTTTCAAGAATTTTCATGACAGAAAAACTTTATTCAAAGCATATGAATATTTCTTTGAAATTTCAAATAACTTTCTAACAGCAATATTATGAAATCTGGTAAAATAGGACTTAGGCAGGAACCAATGTCTGATACTCTTTTAAAAAATAAATGAACCAGTAAATATGTGCGATCTTCTATTACGGTTGTACTCAACCTTTTTGATTCACTACCCCCTTCCTTAAAGGCAATCTAAATTTAAACAATGCATTTTAATTCAGATATTTTCCCTGTGGCCCAAAGTTGTGCACAACCTTTCTATTAAATAGATTTACAAAGCTTTTTAATAATACAAAAATGAACTAATAAAAAGAATATTTGTCACAATTCAAAATGAGATTGTAATAAATTTTTACAGATCTTGTATGACTTCCAATATGAAATTCCTATTTAAGATTTTTTTGTTGTATAAAGAAAACTATGCATAGCAATCCCGTAAAAACGGGACATTGATGTATCATTATTTGCCTTTTTCTAAGAACTATATATCTTTTGAGCTTCTTTGTATTCCTTTTTGTTTTACAAACAACATCATGAATCTAAAATAGCAGATGTAACCTCAATTAATACAATGTACACAGAAAAATGCTTATAAAATAAAAATAAATTGGAAAACTCAACTTGATAACTGTCTTAATAATAATCAGAACTTTAAAAAATTCTTTTGATTTTTTTTGTATTTTTTCTTAAAATAGGGGTTAAAAAAATTAAATGTGAAATCCTTTTATTAATATGATGATGTCTAAAAATAATATTCCAGAACAAAATTCATTTCGATCTGGTGAGAAAATTTACAAAAACCTCAGCGCAACAAAACTATTAATAATTGTAGCTTTTTTTGTTTTTTAAAGAGTGCTGTGTCTACTTAAATATTCATATTTATGTTCAATCTCTTGTCATAAGATCAATATAATTCTATCTTTAATTACCAAATAGTATTATTATTATGTAAAAAAAATTTGAGACTCATAAAGCTTCTAAAACATTACGTTTGTTGAAATAGCCTTAGGTATTCTTTTTATAAAATTACCGTATTGTCTATATGTAAATAGAAAATTTGCTAAGTCCTTCTTAAATAAAAATTTATCGTTTTGTGGTCTTGATAACTTTAATCTGCTCCTAGTTTATTTTTCTTTTTTTGTGTAATGCCAAAGGTAGAAGAAAATTTTCTTAAAGAAACTTTAGTGGATATACTGTGGTTCAGTACAACTTGAGTACTGAGAGATTTTTCCCACCAAAATTCCGCCTTTTAAGTAGTCTTTTATCATATCCACTTAGGCCTTTTTGATTCTGGAAGATCCAAACAACTAGCCTTACCTAATCCATGCCGAGCATGTAGTTTCACATAAACAGTATTAATGAGCGTAGTTAGAGACCTGGGCTCAAGGCTACCTCACCGGCCAAGAGTAAGGGGGGACCCTTATAAGAAAAAAAGAAAGATAAAAAGTGAAAATTACCTAATTTTTTTATTTTCAATGAGAAATTTTACAATCTCAACCAGATCACACACCTATTTGACTAAAAGTTTACCAGGTTTAAGGTTATAATAACGAAAAATAAATTCTTCCAAAAATGCTTGTACTGACGACTTTTTAAACACCTTTCCTCTTTTTTTTTTTTTTTTTTTCTCCTCGTATCTCACTGAGAACCATAACTTGCAGTTGTTAGTAGAAACCCCCCAGTTTTATTCTTAAATCCAATACTATGATTTACAATCTCATGAGTACAAAGTGGATCATGTCTGCTTTGGATAAGTGGATCCTAGTAATAATCAAAGTCCCTACATAAACATGTTTCTTGATTAGATTCGAAAGAGTTTCAGCCTTTCTATTTTTCCACTACTTCGATATAGATTCTATCCGTGTGCTTTTCTACAATCTACCAACCAGGTTAGCCCTGGGATATTATCATAAGTTGACGTGACTTGATAAAGGATCCTTTATATATAACAGTTTCATCAATTTGAACACTGTGACTCCTCCCCATCATATACCTTTGTACTCTTGATTCCTAAATCTAAAATACTCAATAGCTTTTTTTTGCTTGCTGATAAGTACGTTTCGTTTTTCGAGCCATTGAACAGTCATTAAGAACACTTTTTTTTTTTTTTTTGGTTCGTACTCCATAGCAAGATACTCATAGTAGCTAATAATTTATTATTAATCTGTATTTTTGTGGCCCATCCGAGAATAGAATCAAAAAAGAGGGCTTCTTTCTTTCTACATGCCCCGTTTTTACACCTATAAATTTCGTTTATCCGACGTATGAGATATCGTCAATTATAGTCATAACAAATCCACATTTAACACAATGCTTTTCCTTTTTAAGGAGATTCTCATCAATAAGAAAGCAATTGACGGCCTAATCGATGAAAAGATTTCATCATTTCGTTTTTTTTTTGGAACTTTGTTAAAAAACATAGGGGTGTAAAAAAAATTTTTATAAAAAAAAAGTCTAAGGCTTACCACTCAACCGGCCAAGATTAAGGGGGGACCCTTATAAAAAAAAAAAAGATAAAGTAAACAATTTTACAATCTCACTCACTCCACACCAAATCACACAAACCATTTGACTAAAATTACCCGTTAAAGATTATAATATTAAAAAAATATACTCTGTCAATTATGCTTGTTCTAATGACTTTTAAATCCTTTTCCCCTCTTTCTTTATTTTTAACTGAAACCATACATTTTTTTAATGTTTGTTAGTATAAACATATCGTCAATTATAATTCATCACAAATTCTCATTTAGCACATTGCCTTATTTTTAACAAGGTTCTCATCAATAAGAATAGTAATTGACCCTTGATCATATAGAAAACCTCATCATTTGTTTTTTTTTTGGAAAAAAGTTGAAAATATTTAGGGGTAAAAAAAAATAATTTTAAAAAAAAATTCTAAAAATCATCCGGCAGGTGAGGTAGCCTTGAGCCGAGACCTGGGGAGAAGCAGCATAGTACTAGTATAGTCGACCCACATTATCTTCACACTGATTGCAAGCACACCCTCTTACGCGTACCGTCCCCCTCTAACTATAAATAGGACTCAGGTCTCCAACCTGTTATGAGCCGAAAAAGCGCACGTATCCGATAGATCATATCCGCTGGACCTTTCACTCTGCTTAGTCTAGACTCGCCTTAGGAAAACTTTCTAAGGCTCACGGATTATAATTGTAAACCATTCACTCACACTAAGATTGTCACGAAGCTATGAGATTCCCCTGCTTCTAGATTCTATTGGTAAAAGTTGGCACATTGTAATGAATTTTTGAAGTGTTAAGAAATGATTTTTTGATAGTTATGACCTGATGTAATTAAAATCTTTAGGGGGGTTTGGGTCAAAACTAAAGATCTACGCCCACATATAAAAAAAAAGGGGTTGTGAAATCATTATCACAACTCTTGTTTAGCGTGGACAAGTCATATATAGGTGATCCTTACAATATTAAAAAACAAATTAATCATTTTCAAGGAGGGGTATAAGATTGGTTAGTGGTGTAGTTCTACAATAAACCGTTTAGCAGAGTTTTTTTTAGTTTTTTCAAGTGCATGCTGTACAGGGACACGAAGAAGCTTGACTATAATGCTAATCAATAGCGATTCATGCTATCTATCTCCCTATTTTCTAGTACAAAGGTGAAAGAACTTATTTAAAAAAACAATCTATATAACAGGCACCAGGACTGCCTCGACATACGATTTGCGTGTTTTTGGATGATATTAAGCCTTTTAAAAAATTTTAGAGAATAAGGTTATTGTCTTAGAAAGTTCAACCCGTCTGAATGTTTTCTAGAATCTTTTAAACAACCATTGTTATTTCTTAATAACTTATAATGAGTTTCACATTTCTAAAACTTTAAAAATTAGACTTGTTGTTTAAACGTTGTATTAAACGTGTGTAATGGATAAAAAAACCTCATAATCAAAAAAAGTCTCGAGATTACTGACTGAATCCGATTATTTAAAACAAAAGCTTGCTTTATCTTTTTTAAAGCGCATGTTTGTATCAATATACAACTTATTGCTTCTTAAAAAAATAAGATAATTAAAAAATTCTTCTACTTTTAAACTAAAGGACTCAACAAGTCATCTATAACAGGAGATATATATGGACAAGTCAATATTTATAACACTTTCAGGTTTTTCAATAGATTACGGTATGATCAAAAAATTTCAATTGATTGATAGGGATTTTTTTGCCCCCAAAAGGTGCACCTTATTATCATGTTATTTTTCTTTTCAGTTATCTAAAATTAACCATATCGGCAAACGGAAACATCCAAGTTACAAGATATTATTATTAAAACATATTAATCCTTTAATTAATACTCTTGAATTTTTTTTAATGCATCTTTATGTGCACCACCCCTATTTATTACAAGAAAACATCTTTTAAATCGAGTCATCTGTTTGTAATATCCCTTATGATTTACATTTATCTTCTAAAATCTTAGATATCATTGAGGTGTCTCCGAAAATTGTAATTCTATGGTGCTAAATAACAAAATTGCCTTAATTTAAGATTAAAAGATCATTTTTAAAATAAAGTTGTAAATCTTACTTGTTTTTTTCTAAAAATTGATTTTTGCTCTTTAAAGTGGTTAAAATTCCAATTTGGAGGAAAAAAAAAAGACATTTACTCTGTATTTATACAAACTTAATCCTTCTTAGTACAAAAAATTTTTTATTCAGATTTTTACTACAGAAAACAATCAAATTATATATGACTTAATGCTTTAAATTTCTTCATATTTAAAAACTATATCTAAATACTTTATCTGATAAAAAGTTTCTGATAATCACTTAATGGTACCCCGAAGTCAAAAAATTATCAAATCTGACATTCTTTCCCTTTCAGCCTCATTTATTTTACATAACCAATATGATTAAAAATCTTTGATGGTTTAAACTAATTTTTCTTAAATCATTGTTGCGGAACAAAATGAGGATAAATAAAAATAAATATTATCACCCATGGACAATGAACATGATGTTTTATACAAGAAAAATACGAGAGTGACGAATCTTCAAACGAACTAGAATTAGTAGTCGAGAAAAAAGAAGTACCAAAAGAGCAAGAGAAGTTGAAGGTAACATTAACGGTCAAAATATTTTTGAGGTGGACATTAGTGCTTTGGATGACAAACCATGGAATAAGCCAGGTGCAGGGTGTGAACATCCAGGATTACTTTAATTAGGGTTTAAACGGACACGTGGAGGTAACTTGAAACATGAGAAGAATAAGAGAATAAAAATGTCAATCCTCAGAAAGTGAAAGCTGATGTAAAAGAGAAATAGATAATTCAAGAATAGGAGGGATAAATGAGATTGAAGGTTGGTGTAGTAAATATAGTACAACCGGAGAGGAGAATAGAAATAGGAGATACGATTACAACAGCAAATATTAGGTAAGTTTATTAATGTATTTATTTGTCCTCTTCACTGTCAGAGCATATATTTGACGGGTCTTTTTTCCTCTGTTGCAAACGAGGAGAAATACTCTTCTTTTTGTTAACTAAAACTGTTGACTTGTTAAAATTTTTCATTTCTACTTAGTCCCTTTGTGTCTAAATCGGAATTTAGTTCCTTATCTTGAACTAGGCTTGGTTTATTAAGCTTTTTACGCTTTACTTTATCGCTTTTTGAAAAATAATCTCTAAAACAGCCTCCTCATCTCCATCACAAAGAGGTGTATGCAGCAATGGCAGTTGTGAATAAATGAGATATGTGTGTAAAAATTTATCCTAATGTATTTCTTTTTGAATTTTTTGTATATCTGCGACCTAATTCTCTTATTAAATAGATTCATATATATTTCTGAATAACTTTGAATTCTCTTCCTGACTGTATAATTTTTACATTCTTTCGTTTTTTGATCCGTCTTTAAGTGCTATGCTGTCATTTACCTTGTGTTTTAATCTATTTCCAAAATTAAAAATATTTAAAAACAAAGATTCACAAGATCTTTTGCACACCATACATCTTTTTCTCATAAAATTAACAAACCTTTTAAGAAGTTTTAAACTTCTTTTGTTGTAGTAAGAAGGGAAAACAAAATATAAACATGGGATTAAGAATTTCTTTAAAACATAACTATCTCTGCATCTGTTGTAATCATCCTCTATCCACAAACACAAAATATTTGTCAAATATCCCTTCAAAGATCTCTCAAAAAATAGATACCATATTTGAAGCACGTATAAGAAATCATAATTACATGTGCTTGATCTCATCTTCCTCTTCTTACAACAAGTTTCGTATTTGTATCAATTCGAAAGTACTTTTTAACACCTTTGGATGAATTTTATGTCTTTCTTTAAGTTATACTTCTTATCCAAATCGTAGTAGATGTAATAAAACAATTCCTTTATGCGTTTTTTTCGAGAAATTGATTCTTGTAATCAAATAATACAATTTATTACTGAAAATTCTTATTTTTTGGTATTGTTTCCATCTTACGAATCTTATCTCTTTAAAGAAGTAATTCTTCACAAACAAGGGGACTTTTTTGTCCAATTAAACAGTTGGGATGCGAGTAAACTTCTCTTTTTAAGAAGGTTGTGTCGCCTTCCATAGAACCCCATTTTAGCATTTTTATCTTGCAAAGGTTGCTTTTTCCTTATATTTTATTTGTTCTCCATAACTCCTTAAATTTACTGTACCCCTTTTAATTCTATAATTTAACAACTCTACGGCTTTAAAAGTTTGTTATATAGCTTTCCATCCATGCATCCACGAAGTTTTATCTTAGTTCCTTGATTTAACTCGTCCCCTTTTTACGTAAATATCTTTATTCCTATTTTCAAGCTAACAATTCTTCTCTTTGAAACAAAGAAAGGCAAAATCTGCAATATTTAAAAGTTCAAGTCCTTTAAAGTCATACCATTGTGATTTATTATCATCATAATGTATTTCTTTTTTAAAGATACGCTTTTTCGTTTCTTATATTCTATAAGCATACCGTTTATCAAAGTTGTTAACTAAATATAGTTCTGGATGCTCTCATAGTATGATACAACATTTAAAGAGTCTTCTAAGCTTGGTATTGTATAAGTTTCTTCTAAATCCATAAAAGAACTCTTAACTAGTTCTTCAGTAATTTCGGACTCCGATTCCTATCTTCGTCTCTAAAAATTGTTAAACAACCTTCATTTGTCGTTGTCTAATAACTTGACCTTCGTGTCAGATTTAAAAATTCTTTGACGATTACTGGACATTCAAAATAATTTTCTATTACTTTCAGAGCTTTTAAAGAAGATGATAGAGTCGGCGAAAATATTTCATTTCCTCCTCAATATCAAAAATGCTATTTAAATCAATGTAATCACAAGATTCTTCTTCAGTTCCTTGACAAATATTTTTTACATGTTTATCAGGAATATACTTCTTATAATTTACATAATTGGGTCCTAAGATATTTCTCTATCGTCATATTCCTCAATAAAAATGACCAGCTGTGTTAAATATTATTTCATTAATAGGGTTAAAATTGTGTTTACTACATGATATCTTTTTTTGTATTCTTTGAAGATATCCATAATAAGATACAAAATCTCTTGATACTTCTTCTGTCCAGAGAAATATTCCGATGTGGAATAAAATACAACATCTTTTCATGCGAATTCAAAATCTTGTAGTTTTCGTCTCGAGTTTTTTCTTGGAAAAAATAAAAAAATGATCGAAAAATTCTATTTGATATCCTAAGGCATTGAAAGAACCAATGATTGAAATATAGAATAATTTAAGAATGCATTTAAGTACTCCTTGAATTCTACTTGTAGCTCTCTTCCTTTGCTATTGATTTTATAAGAGTAAGTTTCCTCCTGAGTTTTAACAATGCTTTTAGCACTTAAAGCATCTTTCCATTGCTTTGTGTATGCTCATATTTCGTATGTTTATCTTTGATATTTGGAGGCTGTAGGATAATCCAATGAATAATTTGAATGTCATTAAGAGAAATATCAAAAATATCATCTTTAGATGATTGAATTATATTTTCATCTGAGGGAATATCATGGTCTTTTTTAAGTTTTTTTTTCGAATCTTTAAAGCAAACATGGTTTTTGGAAAAAAGGGTACAAGGAGAAATACACTGTTTTTCTATTTTTGAAATTGTAATTTACCACTATTTTCTTTAATTGTTTCTTTTTATCAAATTCGGATTTCTTTGGATCTTCTACATTCCTTTTCTTTTACAATTAACGAAATAAAATTTTCTAAATCGGATTTCATGAAAATCAAGCTCCTTTTTAGAGAAAATTTCATTTCACCTGTTCATTAGATGATCGTACTGAAAAAGAAATTTGTCGTAATCAAATTTATCGTATAATTTTGATCTCAAAATATTTTTTAATTCCGGATATGAATTTACGTCAAAAGGATGATTAACGGTATCACATTCACCTCCTATAAAATTCATATTTTTCAATGTGCATGCTAAATTTCTTGTATGCTACGTCAAAATAAAATTTTTGATTTTGATAAAAAACATCCTTTGGTTTCTTTAATGTCGATATTATTATCCTTTATAAACTTCTGATAACAATCTTTAGATAAAACCCTAAGATAAAGCATGTCCATACAAAATCACACTTCAAACGTACCATCTTCTGCGTTTCCTCTAATAATTTTTCGAGTATTTGAGCCCTGTATCCTTTATAAGTACGTGTTTCATGTTTCTTAATGTCTCCAAAAGATACCTGTTCTTTTATTAAATCAAATATCCACGGTTATTTAAATAAGGGAAACTCCTAATGGGTGAATAATTTCTTATATTTTAGTTAGAAAAGAAGGTTTTATAGCCAGAACGATTACTAAAGACCTTTTACTTTAGAGAATTATAAATAGAGTAACATATTACTACATTAGAAATTAACAAGAAAACGCTGAAATGGTTATCTTTGGAGCAAAGAAGAAAAAGGGCCTGAGAGAGGAAAGTAAGAGTCTAGAGACAATCCTAAGGAGTCCACAATCTTCTGTTTAAACTCCCTAAGCCAAAACAAAAGCATCTACACTATTGATTAATAAATAAATATAATCAACTCTTAGAAATTACCACAGCTTGTAAATAAAAATATTAATGGTAGTTTCTTTAAATTCTTTAAACTCGTCATGTTTCCACTCTTCATTTGATTAAGAATTGATCTAAAAGCAATTTTTAATGCATCAAAAAGACTCCCTTCAGAACTTTTGAGGTCGAGTCGTTGTGTTTATACCATTTTTTTGTTACACCCTTTTTTTAAAATCAAAAAATAAAACATGTTGAAGAATGGTTCACAACTAATTAGAATTTTTTTATATGAGGACATCTCTTCTAGTTCATGCAAGCTTTTTGACTGAACCTCAATTTTCTGATTAGTTTAAATGAATCTTTCTTATAATGAACTTGACATTTAAATTTTCTAGAGCTAATGACTAGTAGCCCTTGTTTACTTAACGGTTAGTTAGCAGGACCCTTTTACATATACTTTAAATTAAGAGCTAATTACAACAATGTTTTTAAGATTTAAACAATTCTAATTATGACATTATTATTTTTAATAATTTTTGTCTCCTACAATTGAAGAAAAGTTGCTTAAAATGACTATACACCTTATTAAGGGGTATGTTTCAGGACTAAGATTATTCTGATCATTGGTCAGGATATCCATTTAGTTTCTAATTAGACCTTGAACATAAAACAGTAATACACTTCAGAAATTTTGTTAAGTTTAGAAATGATGTCAATTTACAGCATATCGAATTATGTAAGTTTATACAGAAATAGAACTAAAATCTACTAAGGCGTACAAAAAATTAATTCAAAACTTAGCTTGATAAATTTTTGTGGATATATATATTTCAAAAATGCTTTTTACAAAATCTTTGAGCGTAAAAATGAATTAACTATAAAATAAAAATAAAAATAAAATAACTTTAATTGCAGACAAACAAGAAATGATCAAGAAAACACTCAAAAAAAAAGTCACCCAAAAAAAAAAAACCCAAAAGAGAAAGGGCAGATTACAATCATCAGCGTACTTAAGGAAACATAGCTTATAGATTCTTGATCCTAGGAACTAATTACAATTACTATTTTTATTTGAACCACTTGCATTACTATATTATTTCTCCATTTTCTCGATTTTTCGTCATCTTTTAAAACGCTATTTTATTTATTATAACAACCCTTTTATATACTGAGGAAGATGATAATCTTGACCCTTGTAATTCAATAAGTAACTCAGTATTTATCTTTTACTGAATAGACATGTAAGCCTCCGAGGGGACTCAAATTTTAGTTTAATAAATTTAGACACTTTTTTTTGAATCAGCATATTTTAACATCTTATTCATGTTTTACAAAAATCTTTTAATAAAAATTGAAGATGACTGTTTGTCTCTATTGAAAATTGCTAAATTGGCACCGCGTAGTAAAAGTAAGAGCAAATAACAACTGTAATTTACTTTTATCCTGTATAAAGAATGCTATCTAAATAAATTACAACAAAAACCCCTTATTTTTAATATCTAGACTCAAATCTTCGTTGTAAATAGGGTATCCTTCGACGCACATTATAATAATTTAGGCCAATTAACTATATTTTAGGAATTTAAATTGTTGATGCAGTCAGTACCATTTTATAGTTGTGAGGAGTAAAGTAGGCAAAATCAAGTATGACTTATTCTCAAAAAATTAGACGGCACTGATTTTTTATAAAGCTGTTATTTTTATTCTTTATGTAAGAACAAAGGTAGAGTAGCTATCACGAAAATAGAAAGTAATTCTAGTAAAAATGAAATTAAGCATATGTCTTTGCAACATCACTTAGAATGATTATGGAAAACGTTAAAATAGATAGCTGTACAGGAGATCCTTTGTGAAAAGCACACTTACTTTAACAGTATCAGATATAAATAGAGAATTAAGATAAATCTGCTTGTAAGAAATAGTAATTTTAAAACACAACATTTTATCTTGAATTCATATTTTCTTATTTTTTTGGTACATTCTAAGGGTGTTTCCCTTGTGAAGTTTTCTTGAGCTTTTTAATTAAGTAATTCTCTTGTCAGCCTTTAAATTGTAAGGAATAAAATATTTCATCAAAAAGCTGTATCATGCGGAATTACAGATAAATCATGGTAGATTATATGAGTTTTTCTTTACTTATTATTATTTCAATCTATTTCTGTTTATTTGACTATAAGTAAAGTATGAATCCATTTTTTTACTTTACATTCTTTGAGTTAATTGAATTAAAAATTTGATTTGCATTATCTTTATATTCTTACTTTGTGTGAAGTGCGAAACTCTATATTATAAACAGAGATTGTTTAGCACCAATAGGGCATATAGTAAGGGTATTAGACTCACTATTAAAGTCTTCTAGAGAAAAAAATCCCTTAAGTCTAGAAAATTCGCTATAATAACAACATAATTTGCTGCTTTGTGTAAGTTTTCAAGGTAAGCTATTGACGTGCAACGCGAATACTTTTTTTAAAATTATTAAGATTTTTTATGTACATATTCTCATTTTGCGAAGTTCATTGGAATGCGAGAGAGAAAAACACATTTTCTGAGAGCTATTAGTAAAGAGGCGGTTTAAGTTGTTTATTATAGTGTTACAGTTTGAAGACTTTTTAAAATCTTTTTAAATTTGTTTGGTCATACTTGTTCTAGCGAACAAGTATTTCAAATTTTTATTCTGAAACATGTGTTTCAGATCTGATTGACCTCCCATATGAAGGATTGGTGCAATCAGTTGATATCAATGTTAACACATTGACGTCAACACTACAGTTTCAAGTTCTATTAACCTCCTTTTCCAATGATCTTTTTTTAGCGATAATGAATGAACAAACAACTTACAAAAAAGTTAGGTTAAACAAAACTGCTTAATTAGCAAGTAACGAGGAGTTGAACATGAAAAACATTCCAAAATTTTATATAATTTAAGTAGTAGCCAGAAATATTTACATAAAAATTATTGTAGGGTAGAAGATATCAGTATCTAATTACCACATCATTCCTAATTAAGTTTTAAAGCATATAAAAAAGCTCATGGAATATCTTTATACTACTTCACAGAATACCAGAAAATTAAGAAAAAACTTACATCTATTTAACAAGCAAAGAATGTAAATAAAACGATACTTTATAATTATTCTGTGTTTAAAAAGTATAAAAAAAAACTATAAATAAAAAATAACGAAGATCAAATCTCTTTCTTTTCGATTAAAAAGTATGGATTTAGAATTTATTGGAAGCAAACCTTCAAAGAATCAACGATAGTCTAAAGCTTTGCTCAATATAAAAAATGAATAAGTTGCTATTATAGCCATAACTGTTTTTGAATAAATAAGATAAGCATAATTCTAAATAGAGTGCATCTAAAAATGTGAAATAGGAAAGTAGAATCTAAGATCATGTTTACTGTAACACCTAAATTATTAGCTGCATTCATATACGGGGCGAAAACTTGAGACTTGCATATCCCCAAGGGAGTATCCGTAGACCTATTATTGAATCCGAACAAAAATGTAAAGATAACTATTGAGGGAGATCAAAAAAGTAAGAATAAGAAAGGCTGTTGAGAGTCCTTGATTTAACAGCTTAAAATTACCTTAACACATCACTAAGTGACTTCTGTTAAAATACGGTTGTATGAACTAAAAGGAATCGGTGAGGATTTTAAAGCTAGTAAAGAATACAGCTTTGGCCGTATCGTAATTGGTGCTAGAAAATATTCCTTCAGTGTTGATTGAGATGTAATTAACACCTGATAACTGCAATTACCCTATATGAAAAGATAACACAGTTGACTAGTAAAATAAAATTCTCCTCTCTTTTTATAACGTCCAAGACTGTTAGATTTTTTATGTTTTCAGCTTTTTACGTCTATATAAACTGAGAGGAAAGAATTTAAGCGGGTAAAAGAGCATTATAAAGATCGACTATTCTAGGATCAACAACATTGAGAGTAAAAATAAGGCTGGCTTACTATTAATCTAGTGTAACAAATAAACACTGGATGTAGAGATGTAATAAACGTAGCGTTATTCCTTGTGGTGAGAGAAAGAAGTCGTGTGAATGAAATGATGAGAATGCAATTCCAGTCCTGCCACCAATGAGAAATTTTCCAATAATATAAACGAAATATGAGGAGGATAGGACAACAACATCCAGAGCCTATATTGAAAGATTGATTGGCAAGCAGTAAATCATCATCCGTTTTATAGTTAACCTTACTAAAAATTCCCATAGATAAATTGAAATGCACGACCACCGAGGAAAAATAACTGTAGCAGCAAGAGTCTTAGTCTTAAGGTTTGCAAGGTTTCTGCTTTTGAAAAACTCGAGGAGAATGAAGTAGTTACCGGTATCTCAATTTCTACAGTTGATAATCTTTGTGCTATTACCGTATAAAAAAGAGGAGAGACAGACAGTTAAAATATAGGAGTGTATCACTTAAAAGAAGTCCTTTCTTTTGCACCATTATTTCTACATCATCTCATATCTCCTGACAGGCCTATTTAGAAAATCAGCAGACATTCTGTTTGTGTTCCTGGGAAGGCATGAAATTTCCTTTTATAGTTTAATTTAATTATTCTCGCAATAAAAAAATACCGGAATCAATTAAATATTTTTTTGAGAGTAATTCTCTTTTTGTTAATAGGTTAACAAATACATTTATTTTAGAAAAAAATCCATTCTGAGTGGTAAAAATTTATCTATTTTAAGTTCCAGAACCGTTGTTAATTAGTGTCATTTAGTTTATATAAGAATCCAAAAGTTTTTTACAGGAGAATCTAGTTTGATCCTTTTATTTGAGATTATAAAAATAATAATTGTATTTATTATTCTAAGAAAAAACTTCAATTTTGAGAGATAAGATAATTAAAAAAGAAGGTGTGAAAAATAGAGTTTTTTTGAAAACGAACTTTTATTTCCTTGCGGGACTTGAGATGGTTGGTTTTAAATCAATTTTAACTAACATATACGTTTTCTATAAAAAAGTTCAAAGTTTGGCCATCGTAAATAATTTAAGGAGAAATTTTAATTCTTTATTTTTCATTTTAGAACATAATTACAAGTTTTTATAAATTATTCTTTTTGATTTGATTATTCTTCCTCTTAAAGCTATTTCAAAATATTTGTATGAAGCACGGGAATATCTTTCTTCTTTTTTAAAAAAAGTAGAGTTTAAATCTAAAGATGATAAATTGTATTTAAAAAATTTCTTACAGCAAGTGATAAAAAATTTTAGGCAGTATGCTGTGCAAATTAATTTACTTGTGATCAAGAAATTATTTTTTAAGGATCAGGTAACTTCAGCCAAATAAATTTGTAATTTGAAATGGAATTTGTAATAGAAATAAATTCTGAATCTGTACTTTAAACTAATTAAATTAATACCAAAGCTTTACTAATTTTTCACCTTAAACACCTAACAAAAGTAAGATTTATCATTGATTATCGTATTAAAAAAGGGTCACTTCCTGATAAAACGTTGTTCTTAGAATAAGCATTAATCCTTTTACCGGTAAAGAAAAATTTAAGGGTGATTTAAAGCCCAAGATGAAGTATCAGCTAATAGGTTTGCCCATTATCCTTTTTAACATTCCTTGTAATATTTTAGAGTAAAAAAATAACGTTTTCTTAATTTATGACTGATTTGTAACAGTAGTTAATGACAGGAAAGTAATTAAATATTTGGCATTCTAAATTAACTTGCATGAGAAAGGTAGAAGGTAGGGGTTTCTAAACAATATGTTTCAGGCAAGAAAAATTTAAGAAGACGGTTTACTAGGAAAAGTTTTATTGTTATTGTGGTATCCTTACAGCAGTGATTTTGATTAACACTTTTTGGAGAAAGATTGATTGTGTCACTGAGTTCTGAAACTTGTTTTCAAAAAAAAGTTTAAGTAAAGAAAGAACAGATTAAAGCCGAACCACACATCCAGACTCCAGAATACACAGGAAACAGTTCCATGAGTCCTATAGCTCAGTGGGAGAGCATCTATTTGAGAGGTAATGGTTTTACGGGTTTCGAATCCCGTGGGACCAAAACTTGCTTTCTTGACGGGCTGAATAGTATTTCTGAGGAGAGCTAGACTGAAGTATGAGGGTGAAAGTTCCAGCGGATATGACATATTGGAAACTGTGCACACGCCCGAAACAGGTGTGAGACTTAGGTCCAATTTGTAGCGATTGGTAGTGTAAAGGAGGTGTTTTCGATCAGAAAATAATAATATAGTGCCGAATATATTAGTACGATACTGCTCTCTCTCCGTAAGGTCGTTAATTTTCGCTCGTAATACGTCTAGGTGGATCTACATGTTCCGCATGGTAGGGCAAGGCTAGTGGAAAGGTTCTTCTTCTCACGAGATCAAGCCCAGATGGCAGGATGAAATCCTACTTAAATGGGGGTGTTAGTTGTAAGAGTTCACACTACTAGAATGGACTTACCACAGTTCACACTAGCAGAGTCTCTATGAGATTTTCCCCTAACCTGTCAACAAAAAACAATCAAAAATATAAGGATTAAAGAAAACTAAGATACTTGTGAGAATACAAATATTAAGTTCTAACCTCATGGTAAACAACATGACTGTCGTATTTAACCTTAAGATTCCTTTATCGACTTTAATTAACATTGTTTGTCTTTGGTTTACTGTGAATATGGTAAGTACCACTAGGAGATTAAAATTTAAAACTAGTGGTTCATCATCATCGTTTGCAGAGTTAAACGACACGACTTCTAACCTATTTGTCCATCACAGTTTTTTTATTTATTTTTAAAAGATGTTTCTTGCGTCTTTTTAAAACCCGTGACGTAATTATCTCTCATTTAGGTACTAACAATTTTCCAAGTCTTTATTTTCTTTTAACTTGTGAAAGATGATACTACACAGCCTAATTCATAATATATGGTAAAATAGGGATTGAATTCCGTTCAGGCTAGGACATTTTCACAAACTCAAAAAACTTCAAAAAAATTTGTTATCCGTAACGTCTCGACAGATAAAACTTCAAATTAAAATTGTTGGTAAAAAATGTCATACAAGAAGAAAAATTTTAATATATTTTCTAAAGAATTATCATCTAAAGTGTGGTATTCTTACATAAAATGTATTTAAAAGATTTTTGTTAACTCTTTTTCTTTCTTCTTTTGCTCCCAGAATAATAAGCTTAACAATTTTGATGGAAAAATAGAATTTATGAATTAAAATGCCGAAAAAGTTTGCTTTAGGTTTCTGTAATGAATAAATCATTAAACTGAAATATTTTGTTATCTTACTCGACAAGTCATTCAGAAGACGATTTTTTTTCATTAAAACAATTTAAAAGAGAATTGTTAAACTAAAATATTAAATTAACAAATGCAGACCCAGCTCATTACATACTATAACCTGTTTAAGTAAAAGATATGTTTTCAAAAAAGTTGTAAAAATGTCTCGATTATACAATCTTTTAGTGTAGGTCGTCTCCAGGGGTTTTTCGCTATTTCCTTTCGAAGAATTCTATCATTTAAAATACATTCTATTTAACAAAAACCTTATCATTAGAAATTTCGTTGAACACAATAGATTTCGGCAAAATTTCATTTCTTATATTTTTAAATGATCAAATGGGGGCATTCTGTTTAACTAGATAAGATACAAATATCTTTAAAAAATGTCTTTAAATAGATTAAAATCATTTTAAAGAAAAACATTTAATTATAATCAATTTTAAAAGATTCCATCGTCTTAAGAAACTCAACTTGGATTGAATTGATTAACTTGTGTTAATTGAGTCATTGTTATCCTGTTACCTCCTTGTCTTCTTAGTTTCTTCAAGACATTGACCTACAAACTCCTTACGGAATAACTCGATAGCTTTACTGGCTACAACTGGAACTGATGCACTGATTTTACCTACATCATCATTTGTTGCATTATTTTTTTTCAACCTAGAAATAGGAAACAGTGATTTTTTCGTTTTATCGTTTTTCCTTCGTTTGACATAAAAGTTATGCAAATTTTCGTAAATAAGAGATAAGTTCTCAGATTCATACTGTGATGTTTATCCCGATATTTTCTTTTGAAAATATTTTCCACCCCCCTCCCTGGAAAGTCCTCAACCAAGTTCTTAATGTTTGTAAGAAATCGCTTTGTTTATACTATTATGACTGATAGATCAGATGTCTAATGGAATTGCAAATGGATCTAGAATTTCTTCTAATTAACCAAAAAAAGGATGAGGACGTTGAAAATTCTGTTCGTCTTATCTTTTCGAGACTTTAGAAACTTAGAATATAGAATTGATATGAAGATGCGATAGGTTGGCTAGGTACTTGTGTGGATATTGAAGAGTGTAAAATCATAAGGAGACTTTTAAAAGAATTTTAAGTTCTAGTTCTCCTGCATACAACCTTTATGTGGAGAAATTTCTGAGACGAATGATTTTGTTGCCTTATTGCATTAAAAGGACTTTTCTAAAACTTTAACATGATTTATCAAGTTTTGTGAGTATAATTTTTGAGTTTGTTTTGTCGAGAGTAAATTAAACCTCTGCTTGACTAAAACAATATATTTTCTAAACTGTCTTTGTAAATGCATCGATTGTCATCAATTTTTCATAAAAGAGCTCATCAATTTTATTTTTTAAGGTCTGCATTGTTCAAGTTAGAGGTTTGAAGGTTTATGATATATTTCTTTGTTAATTTATGAAAGATTTCAAAATGTAGAAAATTTTGTAACAAGTTAAAAAACGAGATTGATAAAAAATCAAAAGAAGTGTCCTATAAAAAGTTATTTTACAAATAAGTAGAATAAGAGTTGATGCTTTTTTGCATAGACTGATATTAAAAACTGAAAGACATCAGACTAATCTTATTGAAACAGATAACAATTAGAAGAGCCCTGTGTTTAAAGTTTGGATTTATTTTAAGAAATCTTAGACAAAAAAGCTGTGAAGATTGGGGGGTTGCAAAAAAAATACTACTGTATTTTTGTAAATGTTGAATATCATAAGCCTTAAGCGTGAAAGTGTCGTATCACTCGATTACGATGACGCCATCAAAATCTTGAACTTTGCCTCAACTTAAGTTCAAACGTTTATTTAGTAATTTTAAAAAAAAGTTTAAGAGTATTTTTTTGGACTATAGAAGAGGGGATGTTAAATGTTTTTATTAAAAAATAAAACGTTATTTATAATCTAGAGGGTTAAATGCTGAGTCCCATTTTTTTGTTTCTAAAGAATGAGAAGTCATTCTATTTTATTTTCTAATTTTATTATCGCATGGGTACACAAAAGTTTTAATTTAAAAAGTGAATAAAAGGATACTTTTAAGATTTTTTATCCTTTGTAAACTTCCGTAACTCGAATACAATAAAAGATTTTTAGTATAAGAAAATAAAGTATTTGTTAAAAGATTTAAAAACGTGTCTTAAATTAGGTTACGATCTTCTAAAATATATTAATAGTCAAAAAATTTTAAAGATCACAATTATTAAATGGATATGTACGATCACATTCGTAATTCTTTAGATAACACACAAAGACGTTCATTAAACTATTTATATTTTTTTAAAATACTTTTTTTGTAAAACAAAATTTAATATTTTTGTGCTTGGAAGCCTAGTGCACGCAACCTAGGCCACAGAATTTTGTTCAGTCGTAGAAAAAAGTATTGAATAAGAAACCTTCCTTGTTTAGAATTTCCTTACGAAGGGGCGAGGAAAAAAATGTGACCCCAAGAGGAGATGTGGATCCTAAAGGTTGCGGCACCACTGATTAATAGTATTTTCTGAATTTTTATACCACGAGAAATTTTTGGGATTGTGAAAAACTAAATAATTTTTACCAGAATCCCTTTACATGGAAAAGTAATGCCATAGACATTACGGACAAAAATCATTTTGTGATAAAAGACAAAAAGGAGCAAAAAAAATAGGAGAGAAAGAAAAAAAAAAAAGAAGCTGATATGTAAAAATTCATCCTACGTAAGAAAAATTGTTGCGTTATCTGACCTTTCTGCATTGAGGATTATTAAAAGGTAATGATGTTTTTAAGTTTAATAACTTAAGAATTTGAAGGACACTGTAAAAGTTCCGAAAGGTGGCACTTACAAATTGTTTCCTAAGACGTTTCAAAAACCTAAATATGACATGCCAAGTTTAATCAAATCTCAGGTTTAGATACGAAAAGATATTCTTATTAGACTTGAAAAAAAAATAAGAGTTATAAGGAAAAGAGGAATGAAAGATTATTCCCTAACTAGGGTTATTTAAATGAATGCTATTTTTAACAGAGTTATTTTTCTTACAAGGAACGTCGGGTCTTATCCAAAAATTGGAGAAATATTTGATTTTTCTTGGAATATGAAAGAAAAAAATGCATTCCAGGTATTTTAAGTAATGAGCTAAGAGTTGCATTAGGAATTAACACTAATCACCACCACCTTGGTTATTCAAGATGCAAAGGATTGGATGCCTCATGATCTCAAAATACTAATTCCAGGGCTATAAACTCTGATATACCTAAGGGGTGTAAGTATTTGGATATGAGCTGAGGCGGGGGGGTAAACCTCTTAAAAAAGATATGTCGAAAAGAAGAAGAAAGAAATTTGTTAAATCAGTTAAAAAAGAATCAAGATAAACTTTTAATCCAATATACAAAAAATGCGAGTATATGGTTACCGAGGATATTTTAACAAAAAAAATCTAAAGAGATAGCAGAAGAGATGTCTCTGTGGAGTATGTTGAAGAAAACGATTCTCACAGTGATCTTAGTGAAGACGTTGAAGGATGTTGAAGAAAAGAACAAAAAAAAGAAGGAAAAGATTCAAATTTTAGCTTCTCTAAAAATTGATTCTAAACTTATGTGAGTTTTTAAAGCCATCAATCAACATGTTGGAAACTTTTTTATTTTAAGATAAAGAGAAAAATGAGATCTACATTTGATTTTTAAATTTCAAAAATAAAAACAAAATTGGTGTATCTTAGTCCACTTGATTTACTTAAATAATTTCATCTCATTTATGCAATGGAAAAGTATAAATTTATAGAAAAACTAGGAAGAGGCACACATGGTACCGTTTATCTATTAGAATCATGTCCAATGACAAGCTTAAGGTTGTATGTAAATCCATAGTCGAGAAACATGTTAAAACGCACAAAAAAAAGAAGTTTCCATATTGAGTCAATGTGTCACAAAAGAAGTACAAGTTGTATGAATTTATCCAAATAAAAGAATCGATTCTATTCTTGGAATAGCTAATCACGGTACCTTAGACACAGGGATTACTTTTTTATAAAAAAAATAGAAAAGCTACTTCTTATCTCTTGTGGTCAGTTCTATCAAGGTTCAGAGCGTTAGAATATTTACATGCAAAAGGGATTATGCATGAGATATCAAGCCAGTATTATATTCTTATACCAAATTCCATTCAATATGTGAGGAGATTTTGAATTTAAAATATGTGATTTTAGTGTCGAGGTTTACTAATTTGAGGACGAGTTTATTGAAAGTTCGATAATTGGTACTCCGTTCTACATGGCACCTGAAATCTATCAAGATCTAATTACAACAATACAGTGACATATGGAGGGCTTGGAGGATAACCTATACGAGCTTTGTACGTTAAAAAGAACACGATTTAGAGGAGATAATCGAGCTGAATTATATAAATCAATCAAACTGAGGAGAGAGTGGGCATTAGACTTTAGTCCTGCAGACAAATTTTTAGAGGATATAATCAAATCAAATGTCTTTCACAAGACAACACAGGATCACTTCAAAGTATTGAAGTAATCTTGAAAAAAGTTTAAATTGAATTTGGCACTTCTTGATTTGAAATTAACGGTAGTAAGATAGTTACTTAGAAAAAAAAATTCAGATGTTAGAGAAGAAAAATAGTTGGCGCCCTCCAACTTCCTAATTGGAAGTAAACAAGAATATAAAAAAAAATAAATAAATTTAAATTGAAGTTTATAGGTGATTTCTAATGATATTTTATGGTAGCAACACTCAACAACAATTCTGAAATACTTTTATGCAAAAAAGTTTTTCATTTTATTTTAAATCCCCCTATCAAGGAAAAATCTCTGAATGTCGTTTGTACGAAAAATTGTCAGTAATAAAATTCGAGAGATCACTTTTCCGGCAACGTGAGAGAAAACAAAAAAAATCTATAGTATAGTATTACCATAATGTTTATCTTAAATTGATCTTACAAAGTAATTTTTATGATATAATGAGCGTTTTTGATGTGAGTTTTAACCCTTCTTTTTTAGTAAACTAAGCAAAAATTATAGCTATGGCAATGTAAAACGGGAATGAAGCGTTAACAAAAGATTTGTATGGCGTCATCACGAAATACGCTACGAAAAAAAAGCAAAATTCTTAAATCTTGGAAGCTAATTAAGCAACTTTTAACGAAAGATGTAAAAATTCTTTTTTTATCAAATGATTTTTATTTCAAAAGGTAAATTAGAGATAAATCTTAAAATTTTTAAAATAAAAATTATACAATTTGTTTTTTTAATTATCTCTACGACTATTTTTGCGAGGTCACCAATCTCTAATTACGGTTGAGCTTAATTAAAGATTTGAGGATTTAATGTATTAGTTGTAGAGATTTTTTGCATTCATTCGTGACTTCTTTCGTTCTAGTGTGAATTGATAGGGATTCTAGCAGAACTGAGAAAGTGGTGCAATTGCTTGAACTTCCAGTCTTGTAAATTATATTAGAGTTTTTAATATTTTACTACAAAATATTTAGATTTCAATTCAATCAGTTTACTCAAATATGATCAAAAATATTGCATTATATATTTTCTAAATTACGGTTGTCTTTTTCAAATTGTATCACCCAATGAGTAGATTGTGATCCTTGAAATAATATCATGAAAAAGGGGCCTTAATGTTTGTAGCACTATTGGTCTGTACACTTGTATAGAGAAATCTTTTAAATTTATTTTTTCCCCCCCTCCCAAGGTTAGGAAGTTTCAATATAAGCACGTTTTATGAAAAAATACTAAACGACAGCTTGGTGATGACAAGTCTTATAGGAGGACGGTCTCAAATTTCGTAGGACTTATGATGTTAGAAAAATCAGCCTAAGAATTAACAATAGAGTGATATCAATACGTTAAACATGTAAAACAATTTTGTTAAAAAAAACAAGTTAAAAAATAATACATAAGGTTCGATATTATCCAAGTGTCACATAGAATATTGTCATAAACGTATTAGCTAGCTAAGAATGTTTCATTCTGGGGGTAGCGAATAATAATATTTTACAAAGAGTCTAAATAAGTTTTCCCATTTAACTTAAACAAAGGCTAACACAAGGTATCTTTTTAACTATTAGAACATATAATTTTAACGAAAGAGAAATTTGTAAGATTTTTTATGATATTGGCGGATTTATGGAGTTTATCATAAATCTATTATTGAACAACCTGGGAGCTACGGACCAAAAATAGGCCACAAAAATTCTGTCAAAGGCCCGTTTAAAAAATAGCAAATGAACAACATTCCTTGAAATGCAAAGAATTTCTTATGGACGTAGCCGCGGAAAAGAATTGGATAAAAGGGGCCTTAAGTCAAAAAGGCTATGCAAACTGTATTACTAGAAAATGCCTACGAATTCAATAGTCTCAAATGGGGAGAAAACACTATAGTACTTTAAAATTCACCAAAATTCTATAGGTTTTATCTAAAGAACTTCTACAAAACCTGATTCCGAATAGACTTTGAGATACTTTTATCAGCCTGATCAAAAATACATATAAGAAAAGTTCTTTTTTTACCAAACTGTTTAACCTGGTGAAAATATTAAAATACATGAGATTTCTATAAAATTCCATCTAAGTAGACTACTTCTTTCAAAAAATATTGTAATTTAATTTTTATGGTATTTTTTCTAAAACAAAAGGTGAATTCATAACATCAATATTTGTCGATGATACACGATTACGTTCTGAATAAGGGTTGTCAAATTAATTATATGTTCAATCATCTTTTAAAAAATAAGATTTTTCCAGTACAACTGCTTTATTTAGGTTTATTAATATACCGAATATCCGAAAATCAGGACTGACGTCTAATAATTTACGAGAAACCCGCTTTTTTACTAAAAATGAAAAAGAAATAAAATCTCAGAACTCAAAATTTCCTTACTTCTTCATTTCTAAAATCAAAGATAGATGCTCACTTTAATTTAATCTAATCAGAACCTTTGTTTAAAAAATAAATAACATAACTTTACGTCCAGAGACAAAACATGAAAATCAGAAAACACAGCAAGAAAAGGAAGATTAACATCACAGCGTGCTTAAAGCATCCCAGAACTTTTGTTTTTGGATATATTCCGCATTAACTAAAGATTTTTCTCTGTTTCTTTTTCTTAATTTAATAATACAGGAAGGATACAAGTTAAGAACTTGTTTCCCCATGAGGCCTTTGCCTGTAACCACCTTTTTAGCATAATTTTTTTATCATTTAGAAACAATTCCTCCATTTGCTTTTTTTTGTTCATAGAATTTCTTTTCATGGCATAAGAAAAAATTAAAATTTTTAGTTCGAAAAAAGACCACTGGTCTTATTTTCGAGATATGCCGGTACTTAATTTTAATAGGATAATTTTATAATTCAATTTAGCCTTTTTAAATTTATATTTTGCGAGCGATTAGGGGAGGAGGAAAACGCAGCATGCCTAAGAATAAGAAAATTTTATCACAACAGCAGACAAACTAATAAAATCAGAAAAATCGATGAAACAAGTTTTACACAGAATATAAAAAAAATTAGCTGAACAACAAACTGAATTTTTGACAAGTTATGGGATTTCTTCAAAGAGTAGGTAAAATTGTTGTTCTATCTATATAAGCATTGATACTCTCATGATGTATTTTAGCGATTTTCTTTGGTCAGAGAGATCAAAGAGATGAAACATTGAGGATGAGAGAAGATGAAGTACGAAGAAAAGAGGACGAGATGAAGAAAAAGAAGAAGAACGGGAAAAAATACCGTTTGACGTAAAAAATATCCGCAATATAATAAATAGTTTATTTTTAGTTTTTCAATATGACGTTGCAAATGTACATCCTGTTTTACCCCTGCTCTGAGAGCTCATCAGTTTTGTGTACGAAAATTGAAAACTTCAGCTTCACATAACTTGAATCTTTATTGTGTAAAAAATCCTGATGAGATAATCACAGATACCATATCATCAAACAGGATTTAAACATATGTTGAGATATAATTCTACCTTTCTCTTTTAAAAAAAAATCAAAAAACTGGCATATCTGGTTGGCAAACAACTCTCCTTTCTGTTTCTCTTTTAAAATGAGGATCTGGAAACACAATTAAATTTCGAAAGCAGACCTTCGAAAAAATATAGGTAAAAAAAGAAGGGCATTCGTTCTTCATGCACCAGCATTGACCCAAATTATCTTGCTTACTTATGTTTCACATTATGCTGTTACTTTGGTACGAATTTCTAGACCAAGATAGTATTTTAAAAATTTTTGAAATCGTAATCAAAAATTTACCATATCCACATCCAATATCCCAGATATTCAGGAGACAGCCATGTTCGAAAAATCCTTCCATTCTACGGCGCCAGGATTAATTGGTACCAAAATTCGTGTCTCTTAAAAGGATTACTGTGTGTGCTTTGTCGGAAAATTTCTTTCGAAATGGTACAGAGAAGGGTTTAGCAAAAATAAAAAGTTATTATTTATTTTTTAAATTTATTAAATCTTTCTTATGTATTATAAGACATATTTAGAGGATGTCAACTTAGATATCGAAAAGATCAGTTTTTGTGACTTCTGTATGGAGATTATCTTAAATTAAAACCAAAGTACATTAGTCGTTGTTAAATATCGTTTCAAATATAAAACCCTCAAATATTAAGTTTATGTTATTCAATATTTAAACCCTCTTTCTATTTTCCTCTTAAAATTTTTAGGTATCTAGAAACAAAAAACGTTTCTTTAATAAAGCTTTACATAACTCAATTTTTTTTTTTTCAAAATTGAAATTTTTTTGAGATTTTTTTAATGGTCTAATCAGATTTAATGTAATTATTACCTAATTTATATTCGTAATTTTATGCAATGCTTTAATTTAGTTATTACAAATCTTCACTTTAAATATCAATGCTTTATATAGGGTTATTTAAAATAAATTGGTTTATAAAAAAAAATTTTTTGATTACATAAATATTTGAATTCTGAATTTTTTAAATAGATTGGAAAGAGTATTTAGAAGTCCTCCAAATAATAGAAACCCTGGTGTATTGTTACTGAAAACTGAGGCTAATATTCGGTAAGCTAAAATACTAATGAATGATTTTACAAGAGTCCGGTGTGTCAGACTATCCCTAACAAAAAACTAATTCGGGGTCTTGGTTGGTGAGATTCTTATCACATAGCACTCTAAATAATGGGCGTTAGGGACTTTGTACATACCACTGTAACGTTCTTTTTTGAAAATTGTTTAATTTTTTCCTCTTTCTTTTAAAAGCAAAACTCTTTTAAATATGCTAAATTTGTTGCTTACAACTCTCCTTTTTAATCTTGTGTCTTTATTTAAAAATTACTGACTTTTGTAAAAAAAGGGGTCTCAATAAAAAAGAAAAAAAGCAGAGAATTATACTTGGTTTCTGCTTTTATTATATTGTAAAAATTTTATAATTTTTATAACGTGTGTGAAACTTTAAATAATAAAATGAATGTTGGGGCAGATCTTAATGAGAGAAATCAGTCCAAAGGATATTGTACGATGGTGAATCGCCAGAAACTTATACAATATTTTATAAGAGGGAAAGACTAAAAAGTCGTGTGGTATGACTTTCCAAATAATTTTTTTATTGTTTTAAAAATTTTTACTTAACCCCAGAAGGAAGAAAGAAGGAAGAAGAAGAGGCAAAGGGAACTATGGCTAAGAAATATTTTAATTCAGTTCCACCTGTAAAAGCATTTTAGAGGAGTACCTCAAGGCGAGGACTCGTCAGTATGATCTGAGGATATGACCCATTATAAATTAAGCAATGACCTACAACAGGCAAGATCTCAATCACTGTTTATTACAGTTTGGAGAAGCTAAGCTGTAACAGTAAAAAAAAATATTAATTAATTTCTCAGTATAATTTAGGTCTTTTTTCAGGCTTCTTTATTTCCAAGTCTCTTGTAGTTGTGAGCGTCGGAATTTGTTTGTTTAAGGTTAATGATATAGTTTCTTGGAAAACCCTAAGGGGTTAAACTAAGGCAATTTAAAATAAAGGGTCTAATGAATGGGATTCGTAGTATAAAGTATTATAGCCATATTGACACCAATGAGATACTATAGAGGTTCTTCCATCTTGAGCACAAAAGAAATTTACTCTATTATTTAAAATTTATTAGGAAAATAATTTACAGATAGCTGCCAGATTACCCTCTCATACATTAACTATAAAATGCCCCTTTTTTTTAAAAACTCTCTTGGATATTATATTGTAGTTTTGCAAAAAATTTACCTTTATTTTACTCCTTAAAAGTCTGAGGGCTTAAGCTATGCCTTTTTCTAAACAGCGGACCAAAACAAGGACGAATTTCTTGTAACAAAAGCTTTCGTGTATGTTTAAAATTCTTAGTTTCTGCTGTTTTTTTGTTCTTGATTTTACCTCTTTTGTTCCATATAAAGTTATTCAATAAATTTTAATAGTAGGTCAAAAACCTTTCCCTTTTTCTGTGTTTTAAGAAAAAACAAACTTTTATCCTTAAAAATCAACGATAGCTTTGGCTTCCAATGGCGCTCATGCTTTTTTTTCTATTAAGTCTTTTTTTTGCATTATTTAAAATTACAGACAGTAAAAACTTTGAATTCTGATATAATTTTTTTAATGTCAATTGTCGAATTTTGTTTTTTTAAGAAGCTAAACAAGTATTCTTCATATCAATAACCGTTCATCAAAACTTGGAAACAACTACTTCGTAAAATGGTATGAGGTGTGTATCAAATTTCGATATTATAAGGTCATATCGAAATTTCTCCTTTAATTGTTTCTTATATTCGATAGTAAAGTTCATCATCATTTAATAAGCAAACTTGTCAGCCAATATTTTAACCATGACAGCTGATTGTTGTTGGAAATAGACCAATGCATATAACTCTAAACTTGTATATATTTTCGATTTCTAAAATTTCATGTTTTAACTCATCTAAATTTAGGTCCTTTGGGGTTGCATTCAGCTAAGATGTGACTTGCATCTTTAATTACAAATATAGTGCTGATAAGTACACAAATAGAGAAGGATAGAGTGCATATTATTCTACAATCGATTCTCAGGATATAGGTATGTAATACAGCCGCAACAATCACCCCTATAGATTGAATTAGGTCTCCTATGATTGGAACATATGCTGCTCTAATATTAAGGTTTTTATGTTGAGCTTGTGGGCGTATGGTCATAGTGAAGAAGATAGACTGCAAGACAATTCACAAAAAATCCAACAACGCAGATTGCAAAAAAATTCCCTCCGTCTATTCCGAGGATGAATATATTTGTGGACGATTCCTACAATAAGATATCCTACGCAACCCAAATCAATGGCTATGAAAGTAAGGACCCCAATTATCTCACTCTATAGTATTTTTTTTTCCGAAAGTCATCCTACTATTGCCCTTTTTCTTTGCCCAATATAATGAAATAAAGACTTACAGCAAATCCAAGTACATCTACGAAGCAAAATGAACGAATCAGCAAGCAAGGAAAGACTATTTGTTCTATAATGACCCCCACTCAAAGCAACATAAACAACCCAGATAACGATTGAAACTTAATTATTTTCTTTATATCTGCATCATTTGAACAGTTAAATGAGAACAATCAGCATGATGTCCTTTGTTATTCATAAAAGTACGAAAGTAAATTTTTTTATTAATTAATGACCATGTTATTCAAAAGATCAAAAAAAGTGCTGCGATGAAAATTCTCGCTTTTGAGCTTATAAATTAGAATCATAGAAAAAATTAAGATAAAATACTGTTGAGTGATTAACTTTTTGCAACAGAACAAAATACTTTTTTTGATTTTAATTGCAAGAAACTGTTTCAATACTTTTATAAATTCAAATAATGCCATTATTCTAAACATCAAGATTAGGTCAGAATTTGCATCAAGGGAGGATACATAAATTTAAACGAAATAAGTTTATATAAACGTAAATAATAGTTAATAAGTTTCACTAATAAGTAAATAATAGCAGAGATGTATACTTTTATTAACTTAAACCCTTTATATGTTTAAATTATGAGCCCTTTCAATTTTTATCTGTCTAGTGTTAAAGAATAAATTTCATAAAATAGATTTTACCTGAAATACTTCTTAATCTGTTTTTCAGGCTTTCAAGAAAGAAATTTATACGAACTAGAAATAAACTTAAATAAGAGGTAATCTATTATTCTCTTGAACTTCTGTTTTCTGAAGTCGTCATTTATATATTATTTTTCGTTTCCTTTTGTCAAGGTCATTAAAATGAGAGAATGTTTTAAAATAACATACTTTCATATATAAGATTAACAGGTAGACCGAACTTAAATTTCGACTTGCATAAGGTTAGATGTAATCCTTTATAGAAATGACAAATCAAGTTGTTATTTATTTAAGATCTCCTATTAAGATCTAATCTTACTTTGTTCACGTTTAATGGTTCAGCTTGTCAAAATTACGAATCAGATAGGCGTTGTGATATGCGCCACAATCAGGAACTAACTTACAAATAACTTACTCTCTTAAACCAAAGCTCTTCTGATTCGCCTCAAATTTATTTCTGAAAAAACATTATCTAGAAGCGATTATGATTAGAAACTTTGAAAGCCAAAAAATTATCAAGAAAATATGCATGGTGTTTTAAATTTGACCCCTTTTATGATAAAATAGATTGCAGAATGATTATATGAGTCTGATAGACAGACACTAGAGTAAAAACCGATGTAAGATCTATCACAACGCCCGAACGTTATGCTAATTGATTAAAAAAATTAGAGATCTTGATAATTAGAGTCTGAAATTTTGTTTGCTAAATCTGAAGCAAGTTATGAGTTGAGCTTGCTGAGAAATAATAAGATGTGCATAATTACAAACTAAAACTTGCATTGTGGCTATTTTATAGCTTAGGTTAGCAGTACTTAGCTTTCAGAATACACACTGATAGGATGTATTATTGAGTTAAGTTAAGACCTATATAGTCTTATTTTGAAAGTAATATTAAGCATTTTGCAATTTAAAAAGGAGAATACCAGCATTTTGAAGAGTAAGAAATTACTTTGTAGTTAAAAAACTAACATTTTTGAGGTGTCTGTGATACAAAAAGATTGAAGGAATTTTTCGCTTCTTAAAAGATACTTAATTTTTATTTAGTCTGTTTTTATTTTTTACAATCATGACACTTTGTGATTATTCCTATTGTGCAGATGATAGATTATTCAAATTTATCATCTATGTTGTGCGCCAATTGCAGAAAAAATAAGGGTTATAAATTAAAAAAAGTCATTTTCTCTAGGCCTAAAAGAAATAAAAGACTAATTTCAAGGCAATAAATTGTTTATAAATAACGAATAACGTAATTGTATTATATTATGTAGTGGCTATTGGCGGGCAACATCTGACCCTAATCACTTTCTATTGCTTAACATTTCTTGCTTGTTTAAATACTAAGATATCCCACATTATCAATGTAAATTTCTAATTCCAAAACAAGGAGAGTTTACACGCTAAATCTTGTTCTTATAACTTGTACACGGCAATGCCACTAAACTTATGTCACAAAATGTATGGCTAGAAATTAAAAAAAAGTTTTCAAAATTCCTTAGGCAATGAAGGTAATTCTTGTCGTAAGAATTAAATTTAGTACTTTCTACCTATTCATACTTTATTCTAGTAACAGATGCAGGTATATGTTATATTTTTTTATGATTTTATACAGATTAGACAAGTCAAAAAATAAAGGACAGTCACCGATGCAGCAAAGAAGTCCTTTGTTAAGATGCATATTATGACATAAAATATTCTTTATGAATGAATTTTAGCAACATTCTTTAAGCTGGATAGGGTTCTCTTAAAGGAATTTTGATTAATGAAAAGACTATTGTGCGAGTTATTGAAGGTTTCTTTTCTTATTTTACAACCAGTTTTAAGAGTTTACTCGAGATAAAAGACCACCGGACTTTTTTATAAAACTTTGATTACAGTCATTCTAACACAATTGACTTTTCTTATTAAAAAGTTCACTTTTTGAGATATGCAAACGTTGTAACTCGTACGACAAAACATTTGAAATCCAGAGGTTAAAATTTATTATTATTAGTTTAGTTTTATTCATGACCTTCACAAAAAAATATTTTTCATGAAAAAGGCTAGATAATTTTAAGGCATAAAATAATTTGGTGTATTCCAAAATAACTATTCTTTGGTATCCCACACTATTTTGATTATTTTTTTGCATTACGCATTATTGTGAAATAATTATAGTTCACAGGCAAAATTATATAAATTGGTAAATTACGACGATTGTTGTTGTAATTATCTTATCAACAAAAAATTCCAAAAGCCATTCTTATGTTACAGTTGTAAATAATTTAGTACGAAACCCGTCACAAATCAAAACTAAAGCTGTATCCTTAGTACTTAATTCGAAACTTAAATATAATCTTTATAATAAGATTAATCTTTTTAATTAATACAAAAAGAATCCCTTTACATAACTTTTTATTGAAAAATAATACAAGATGGCAATTCAGTAGTAAATAAAGTTTTGTGTATTTGATGATCCACCAGAAAATTAAATATGTTCAAATTAAATGCTACAAAAATTAGAGTTACAACTAACTACCACAATTACCACACCAGCAATAATTCTTTTAAAAAAAATTGTCTAGTTGCCCGTATTTGATATTCTAAAGCTTGCTGTAGATCAACATTTGCTTGCTTAGTATTCTTCTGCTGTTGCAAGATCCTCTGCTATTTTATCAACAACATCAGATGCTGGAAATTGCATCGTTAAGAATCTTCATCAACTCTATCAGCTCTTGAAATCATTGAGAAGCTATCTTCTTTATATTGGTTTTTCTTTTTTCAGCCTCTTCTAATATTCCCTGTGCAGAATTACTTCCTAGAGCAAAAGCAGATGCAAGCCTGGCTTCACTATTTTCTCCGATGCATTCGTTACCTCTTTTTCATCAGCACCTGGCTTTGCAATAACATATTGCAGTTTAAATTTCTCTTCTTCTTCCTTTTGTGTCTGTATTGTGCATCTCTGTACGTGTTAATTGTATTCGATAACGCTTTTGTTTGTGCATGTATATGTATTTTCATAGTTTTGTATTCAAAATTCTTATTTTGGTTCTCCATTTCGGATATCGAAGTGGTCGTTTCATTTGCATCCTTTATTAAGTTAGTATTAGATAGCTTTCTAAATCTATTATTCAGAACCTCTATGTGGTTGTTTATACTTTTTTCTGTCTTTTCATCAAGAATTGCACTGTTTTTTCTTGAGTTTAGATGTTCGAAACTGTCGATAAAGAGTCGAAGGGTATTAATATCCTCAAAAAAAAAAACGTTTTGAATTTTTTAAAAATTCTCTCATTCTATAAAAAATATAAACAATTTTATTAAAAAGCACGAAAGGGGCATCATGACAAAAATTATTGGTGCTCACTTTTCAATTAGTGCAGTATTTATAAAATACAAGAAAAAAAATGGAAACAATTGGTGCAAAAATCTTGTGGAATTTTTCTTAAGAACCAAAAAAGATATGTCTCTGCTCCTATTAAGGAAGAACATGTGGTTGCTTTTTAAAAAAAATATTCTACATCCAGAATGTATTCTGCCTCATGGTTCATATCTAATAAACTTAGGAAATCCGGACACAATTGAAAAAAGTTTTAATTGTCTAATCGATGATCTAGAGAGATGTAAAGCATTAGGGATACCATTATACAACCTACATCCAGGAAGTGATGTTAAAAGATGGGAAAGGAATGCTTGGATCACATAGCAAAATACCTTAATCGGGCACTGGATAAGGTCCTAATGTGACTATTGTTATAGAAAACATGGCGGTCAGGGTAGTGTTGTGTGTAAAAATTCGAGGAAATAAAATATTTGCTTGAGAAGTAGAAGGATCAAGGGGGAACGAATTGGTGTTTGCCTCGATACATGTCATATGTTTGGTGCTGGATATGATATAAGAACGAAGGATAAATTGCAAAGGTTATGGAAGATTTTGATAGAATAGTGGGAATAAAATCCTAAAGGGAATGCACCTAAATGATAGCAAAGAAAAGCTTGGGTCATGTAAGGATAGACATGAGTCGATCGGAAAAGGACACATTGGGCTTGAGGCATTCGAATTTTATCATGAACTCGGATTTTATTTTAAGGCATCCCAATGATTCTCGAGACCCCAGATCGATAAATACAAAGAAGAAATAGAAATACTAAATTCATTAATTTCAAAAAATTAATGACCTTTAAAATATGATTTTATTTGTTCAACGTACTATTCTACACAAACTAATTTTTATGTCTGACTATTTTTCTTTAAGCCGAAAAAGTCGTGTTTAATCGCGTAAACAGTTAAAAACAATACAAGAATAAACATTTAAGAAGTAAAAGCATTTTTCTAAGAAAGTTACGTCTTTTTATCTTATATCTCAGATTTCTTTCAAGTTCTAAATTACTGTTAATCATATTTTCTTCAGTATCTACAATATAGTCTGTCAATCTATCTATATCCTCTGATTTCGATAAAATATTATCAGCTATAATTTTTGTGATCTCTATTAACTCCTCACTTTGTCTCTTAATTTCCTGCAGTTCCTGCTTACGATTATATGCTTCCTCAAGCTTTGCTTTACTTGTATTTGCACCTAACGAACAAAGTTCATGGATTTAGTTGTAGAACTTGAGGGTTCAACATTTTCCACATTGGTAACATCACACATGATTTTGATTCTCCTTTCTTCGTTTCTTTGAAAAGCAAATTGGAGATCTCTATATTTATTATAATCAGAGTCAATCTTTTGAATGAGCTTTTAAATGAACTTTAAAAATTTTAGAATTAATATTGTCGTCTTTGTATCCACTTAGTTCTTCTGAAATCTTAAAATACTATCCTTTATGGACTTTGAGATATTTTTAAACTTCAAAGATATCTCTTCAATATTTCTAATTATTCTCTTCTCATCTTCACTGTTTAAAACTGAAGTGTCTGCTGTTTAATCAGCTTATTATAGTCATCTTTATACTTTTCTAGATTATCTAAACTCTCTGAAATTCTTTTCGATATCCCCAAGAACTTAACACATGACCCCTCTTTTTTGTTTATTTTTATAAATAAATCTCATTGGACGTCTGTAATCTTTAAATTAAAATTCACACTAATATTTAAAAAAATTGAAAATCAAACATTCTAATTACACTTTTGCGAGTATGCATTAAGTTTTTATAAATTCCTTCGAGGGACAACCCTTATCTTGATTAATTTTTTTAATGTTGTAAAATATCAGCATAAACTAAAAAATAAGCTGCTTTAAAAATATTTTGCATCAAATTTCATTGAAGTTAAAGCCACAAAAGAATTGTGAAGTTTTTAAAAGTCATTATAAAATACCAATAGGTAAAATAAAGTTATGCTTACCAATTAAAAGTGAAAAGTAAGGAATAATTACTTATTTTAGCGTCATTTTATTTTCGTTGAAACTTTTATTTTTGGGTAATAAAAAGGGGATCATTCACAATAAACATCAAATCTCAGTTACAAAATAAGAAACAAGTTTAAGCTGCACACAAAGATCTTTAGAATAAATTCGTTTTTTATAAGATAATGTGTCTTAAGGAGAATCTTTTTGTTTTCTTAGAAAACCAATATTCAAAGGAAATATAATTTTACAAGATTTAAATAATTTTTAATAGAAGAGGGATGATTTACCCGTATAAAAAGTTTCATAAAGATACCAATTTAAGCAGCTTGGACAAAAACTGAGAGAAAAATAAACTGTGCTATATACACAAAGCATCTCTCTAAAAGATCTTTATTAAGAAATTCAATCCCTTTTAAAGGGCTTCGGATATACAGGGTTAATCGGGAAAAGTGTTAAAAAAGGGGAAAATAAATAATAAAAATCAAATATATGATATGAATATCATAATAATGTTTTTAAACCACCAAAAAAAATTATACACAAATTGTATCTGATAAAAATCTTTAATGATCCCATACATAAGCATTTTAAAGCATTGACAGTAGCTTTAGATTGGGTAAAAATCATGGCTTTTAAAACCTAAACTGTATCTTTTTTTAATTTTATTAAAAAATTAACTTTATTCGGGCTCAGTCAGATTTCAGCACTAGTTTGTATAATATTGAACGTAAATGTCTTCCACTTTTTAGCCTATGTCAATTTTACAAAGGCAATTTTGTTTTATATTTCAAAATCTGCGGCGTTAAGTAGAAAATATAAAAATTAGATGTTAATTGACCAAAAAAGCTTACTTATAACTAAATTTTAAATTAAACAGAATAATAGTTATATTTTAAAAAGCTGGAAACCTTTTGAGTCTGAGGCAATGCAGTTTTTAATATTTGAAATTTTTTTATTTTTTTGCCAACCTTTGAATTGCACACTCATGTCATTAGTTCTTGAAAAATAAAACAAAAAACTTTTTACAAATAGTGTTTTATTTTAAAGTCGTAGTATGACACTACCAAATAAAAATTTTCATTTATAATTTGAACCCCAAGTAAAGTTTTTTGTCACTTTAAACAATTAATTTTAAGGTCAGTTCTTTTTAACAAAAACATAATTTAAAAGTACCTTTAAGAGGGCCTCTTCGAAAATAGATATGATAAATGTAATCTATTAGGTATCAATTTGTTAATAGCGCAAAAACTAAAAAAGTATTATTTTGTTATGGAATAGTTCGTATTGTGTTCTTTGACTATGATAAGCTTCATTATACATATGCGTCGTTTAACAACTTCTTAAAATGAAGTCAGTTTAAGCTTTTTCTCATAATAAAATTTCTTTTTAACCCCTCAGAAAAAAAATAAAGAAGCATAAAGTTAAGAACCCTTATGGTGTCTTATAATGTTTTTTCGGGAATAAACTTTTAGCTTATTTTTAGTTACAGCATCTGGACATCTACAATATTTTAATTTGAGTCTTTAAATGATTAGTTTGATTAATACCAGTTTTTTTGGACAAATAAGTGATGTTAACGAAAGACACAAAACTTAAGAAAATTTAGAGAAAGAAATGTGACAAAATTTGAAAAATCTAATTTTCAATTTGAAAGCTTTGTTGGTCTTTAAATATAGTTTTTAAATATCCTGAAAAAAGCTTACAACTCATCTAACTAAGTATGTTTTTATCATATAATAGGTACTATTCAAGCTAAATGATCTATAATATTATTCGTTGATTTATATTTGAATATATCGACCTTCCAAATATAAATAATTTAATCTTAAATAAGGGATGTCTAAGAGAAATAAATTATTTGATAACCTTGGTCTTCTACTTTCTCTATACAAAAGTTTTATTCCTTATTCTTCTGTCAAGTTGATTTAAAAAAAAATGTTGTGCCTTTTAATTGCAACGAAAAAAATAGTCATAAAAAAGCTGTAGATTTTCTAAAGCATTAAGTTCTGAATTTAGATTTTTAATTCGCGGTTAAAGTATGATTTAAAAGTGTTTTCAATCTTTTACCTAAAACTATAAAAACAGAAATTTAATAACTTTAGTGTTGCGTGTTGCAGACATTACAAGAAGAAACTCAAGAGATTACAAGAATAAAAGGGCGGATAACATCTCAGCATACTTGGAAGTTTAGATTATAGAATTAACTCAAATTATTTTTTAGCTTGAGTCTAAGAATTTTATTTTCTTAAAAACAAGGTTACGTTCTGGATCCTGTCTAAGCTAAACGCCTAATAATTACAGTTTTTAAAAATTCACATTGATGAATTTGTTAAAAATTCCTTCGGTGCTCCTTACCTTTATGGCCTACATGCGCTTAAAACTAAAAAAAAAAAAATCATTATCTTAAAATATGCTTATAGACACAAATTTTCGAGTTTCGGAAAGATTTTCGCTTTCCTTACCTCTTGTAACCTACATACCTTTTTAACCCATAATAGAATTTTTTTTTTAATAATAGAATGAAGGAATTTTCTAGAGAAGCTGTAGATTTATCGCATAAATATTTTTTTCAAAAATTATGTCTTTTAAAATAGATACTGTCTTTTGGCATCCTCTTTTCTTTTCTTCCAGCATCTATTAACCACAGTTTCTTTACCTCCTCTGACAAGAACACTTATTTTCATTATTGAAATAAGACTTCCATCTAGAGCCGGGAGTGGTGCACATAAGCAAACTCTATATTCTAATATCAATCCTTTTCCAATTAAAAACTTGACTGCCTCTGCATTTTCGTAAAAAATATATTTTTAACTTCAGAATACTCATACAGGGGGAGGGGCATTAAAATATTTTTTTTAATGTAGGCCGTAAAGGTAGGAGCGCCATTCCTTCTATCTTATTCTCAAGATACGTATTAATGTAACGACAGATTTTTGGTAGAAACCATATTGTCTTGCACTACAGTTGACCTTTAAAAACATTCAAAGACAATTTTATAAAAAACTTTTCTTGAAATAACGAGTGTGGTTGGAAAATATTGCAAGAAAGCGAGTGCAGATTTCAAGGAAATTTTGAGAACCTTTTATTTTTTAAATTAATAAAACGGTTTCGAGGACATTAATTTTGAGCTAGAAAAATATTTTTTATTTTTCTAAAGAAAGCGGGGTGTCACCATTGTGCTGACCCATTATTTTTAGGTAGCCTTAAACTCTATTGTTTTATTCAAGAATTTTCAAACTATAAGCTTTAAGATATTCGAAAAATCAAGACAAGTAAATATTTTCATTAAGAGTTAAAGAACCCCAGATATATCAACACTAGCTCTGTGGCTTCTTTAAAGTTTCAATACTTTTAGGCATACTAAATACCCCCTTTACTATTGAATCCATTTTTATCTGCTCTAAAGTGTGTGTGGAATCGTCCATCGATCGAATCAGCAGGACTAGCATTAATTTCTTAGGCCTTTTATAAATACTATATGGGGGTTTTCTTCTTTACCAGGCATTATAATAATTTAACCCAGCTGATATCAATTCGAACCAATTCATCATATATTTACCTTTGTAGAATATATTGTCTGTACAAAATGAATATTAGTGCCTTTTTTATAGACTTCACTGCAAGTTTATTTTTAGTTGCATCAAGAAATTTTCTTGTCAAGCAGTAGCTTGATCCAGAGCTACTCTTATCCCTCCCCCTTTTCAAGTGATCCTATAGTTTTACTTCTTTCTGAAGAATATACAACCTTATCATCGAAGATTTGAGTGATAGAAATAAAAATATTAATTAAAATGTTTCTAATAATACTCCTTATTGACAGATGGGATGCCTCAGACTACATTCATTTTTTTGTAGCTTTAATATTGTACCAAAAATTTTTAGTTTAGAGAAATACAACCTTAATTTTCGCCTTTTTTGAATCAAATTTTAAATGATTAAAGAATTGTATCCATTTGAAAACTTATTCCAGTTTAGTTTTTTTAACTAAAATAACATTTTTTAATTTATTTTTATTAATGCACATATTTTTGTGTTTTGGATATATTTAAAGGAACCAAGTAGATAAAATAACTTTCATTCAATTTTAAGGTGATATTTTTAAAGAAAAGACACGCAAATTTTGTTTTTTGGTTTTGTTAGGTTTAAAAGAATATTTTTATTTGGATTTACGTCATCCGAGTCTTGCATGATTTAAAGAACATCTTAATATATGAAATCTATGTTTCATATATTTTTGACATCAGATTAGGGTAGTACTAATGGATACTACAAGAGTCCCTGGCCAATGGGAGGCTCCAGTCCGAGAGGATATGGTTGCGGGTTTCGAATCCCTCCTGGGACTCAAAACTTTCAACAAGGTGGGACTTGATATATTCCGAAGGGAGCTAGACTATAGGGTGAAGGTCCAGCGGATATGACCTATCGGAAGACTGCGCACACGCTTGAAACAGGTGGGAGACTTGAGTCCAATTCACAGTTAGTTTGTAGTGTAAGAGGGTGTGCTTGCAATCAGTCTGAGATATGGGGCCGACTATACCAGTACGATGATGCTCGCTCCTCCCCGTTACTAACCACGCCCGTTAATACTGTCTAACTGTGGTCTACATGTCTCGGATGGATTAGGGCAAGTCTAGAAGAGATAGGTTCTCCCGGAATCAAAGCCCAGATGGGTATGGATCGTGCTCGCCGCACAGCCAGGCTACTAAAAAGAGGGGGTTTTAGTGAGTAGGAATCTCACAGTACTCGAGTGGGACTGAACCACAGTTCACCACCAGAGTCTCTATGAAGATTTCCCCCTACCTGTGGCACCAAAAAAAAAAAAAAAATGGATACGACAAAAAAAATTTAAAATTAACTTTTTTCTAATTTTCCTCAACCATATGTCATTTTGGCAAAAAGGCCTTTATTTAACTGATTGGATTGAGGAGACAGAAGAGTAGTATTGATTTGATCCGACTGGGGATAACACTTATGTCATTGTTGCTATCTATAGTTTCGATTAATACAAATTGATTGTAACAATAAATAAAAAGACACATGAAGAATAAAAGATTAGTCGTGATCGCTTCCACATTATGACACCATAAATTCGTCTTTTTTCTCTTTCATAAGATAATCTATAAACTAAATTAGGGTTACTGCGAATATGTTTTGAAATTAAATTTTTAAGTAATTTCGAGGTAAAGAGAAGACCCTCCATGTTGAATCCAATTCTTTATTTTTATAAGCTTTCTTTATGCTTTCTGATCTTGATCATTTGCAAATGAGAAAAAATCGTGGTTTAAATGATTTCTTTTTTCATGTTTTTTACGATTCAAGAATTCTTCAATTCATATGATGGCTACATAAAAATCGAGAACCTATAAATCCTTAAAAAAGTCGATATGAATGATCAATATAGAATTTTTATGCATGTTCTTAACAATATAATTGAATTTTCATGCAAAGAAGACAAGAAGTTTATAATATTTACAAGGCTGTTGTTCATAAAATCAAACTGAATGTAGCTTATTATATGTCCTATTCAAATACAATTTAGATATTAGTGTGGTATAACTATCCACATTATGATAAATTTTACTAAAAAATTTATTATAAATAAAAATATGGTTTTAACCCCAAGACCAAACATGGCAAATAAAATTTTATTAATAGTAATCTAGTTTTCGGGCATAACAGGACGAGCATCATAGAAGCATTTTATGTTCTGGCCGTCTCCTGCCGATTATGCCACATTAGCAACCTTAATTACTTAAAGGTTGTGTTAGAAAACTTAAAAAATAGTCTTGAAATGAATATTAAGGAAAATGAAGCATATAAAATTCTAATATTATTGGGGCATAAAAATTTGGGTATGGTCAATTTTAGGTAGCGCGGGAAATAATGATGACGTGTCCAATAAATAATAAAAAAAGAACTTCTAATAGAACAATAAATTTTTTAAAAACAAAGATTAAATAAATTTATTTAAATCTTTCAACAAGTGAAAAAATTACAACTCAGATCAATATTTTTGTCTTTATTCGAAATGTAAATTCGTGCCTTCCACGACAGAACATTTCTATTAAAGAAACATTTAAAATCTAGGTGTAACGATTTATACCATTAATTTATCCATGCCCTTCGCAAAAAAATTTAATCTGAAAATTTTTAGTAATTGATAAAAATATATTTTTATGAGAAAAGGCTGGATAACTTTTAAAATTGAAGTTATGTGGTGTATACCACAGTAAACTCTCCAATATAATCATTTAGATGTCTATAGTTATCAATCCTTTGTCTTCTTCTCATGTCGCTTTAATCTCGACCAAAGGATTCATTGATTGGGTGTGAGCTCTTGTCACGGGATCAACAAAATTCTGGCTATGATTTACAGAATAGTGTTGAAAATCAGTGGTAGATGCAAAAAGAGACATATAGAACTCCAACAGTCACTATGAACTATAGAATCTTCGAAAATACATTCCTCTTATGACGCTTTCAAGCACTGATTTGCTCCTGTTATTGATCATTCGTAGACAAAAATTGTCAGTGGCTCGTTCTATGCATCCAAATAACCATTGAGAATTTACAATCCTTCCCCTATTGTATTTTCGTCTACTTATGATAGTCTCATCAATTTCAACTATTGCATCCGAACCGATATACGCACAAACTCTCATCGCAAATCTCGTTCAAGCTTTCCTCAGCGCCCCAAAAAAGAAACAACCTTTGGTTTTGAATCAAAGCCTGTACTATACACATCTTTTACATATTCATCTTCCACAAAAATACAACAATCAATTGTAAAAGCTCATACAACGAAACTCATATTATTAAAATATGTTCCACATTTAATTGATTTTGTTGAGCAACAAATTTTACATTTAAAATTTCTTTATCAGTATCCTTTCTTGATTGATTTTATTATTATTCATATTAAGACAAGCTTTTTTCACGTATAATGAGTTTTTCAAAATACCTTCCGTCCTCAACCAAGTCCGTTCAAAATAGTCTGATCTAAAAAGGAATTTGTTTTTAAAAGAATATAGATTTTTCTAGCATTTAGGATTTTTTGGTTGATTCATTACGGGAATGAGAAATACTTTTTTTAAAAAATTTATTGTTCTATTAGAAGTTCTTTTTTTATTATTTATTGGACACGTCATCATTTTTTCCCGCGCTCCAACCAAAATTGACCAGACCCGAAAATTTTTACATTTCCAAAAAAATGGTTGCTTAAAAAATTCTTGAAAGTAATACAAAATGAAAAAAAAACGTTAGACATTATTTTTCCGTCTATAGAAAAGCGTCCATAATTATCTAACATGTCAAAAAAGATTAAAACTGATAGCTTAGAGTTGTCTTTGATTTGGATTCTAAAGTATATTTTTGCCGAAAGATATGATAAGTTTTCTGAGCCTTGGTGTCCTACTTGAAGCTGTTTTGAAATAAATGAAGCTTTTTTTAAAATTTTTTAAATCAAAATTTATAATCTGATTTTTTTTTACCCCTGTAATGTAGCCAAAAGCTTTCGTAAGGGAATTTCCCTGGGAAGGTCTGAGAGAACAAAGTCGTAATGACGCTTAGTTAATGCTAAGAATACTGGTTAATAGAAATTCGCTTCTTTCATGACTGAATGGGATGATTGTTAGTAAGCTTGGAAATCCGGTCGGTTCAACAAATCAAGTCAACTCGAAAGGCAATGATGGTTCTCATTGTAACTCAATTCAGACTACTCTTTGGCGACATTTTTTACTTTAGTTTTTAAGTGTTATAACAAAGACTTTTTCTAGTATTATCATTTATTTTTACTCTGCTTTCCAAAAACTAAACCTTGTAAATGGACCGTATAACTATTGTTTAACTCATGATTTATTCCAAGACATTTATAATATCTTATTTACAAGTAGAGGAGTAAAAATTCGAACTTTTGAAAACTATCTTTCGTGATATTGTAGTGTATTGTCCTATTTTAAAATTTTTTGTCGTTTATTATTCGAAAATTTCAAAATCTTTCATACAGCTACTTTTGCAATTTAGATTTGGATGAAAATTGAACTTTGTGAACCATTCGCATCCTTTTAAAGTTTATCGTAGCGCCCCTTTTGATCCTTTGAAGCTCTCCATCGCGCAGGAGTAAAACTATCATTCAGATAACACTTGGATCGTTAAACTTTCTAAAACCATAAAATCCATACATGTACAAATCTCCTTTAAATCTCCAACATCTGTGCTATATTCAATTTTGCAAGATTAATTTCTTCATCTTTATCACTTTTTTTAGTATCTCTGATTGATTTTTTTCAGAAGATCTATTTCTTTTTCTAATCTTTTCAACATTATAATCTGATATATTTCTAAAAAATATGAAATAAAATATCACTAGATAAGGAATACTAAAGCTAAATAAAAACTGACTTTTTCGTATGTTAAAATAATTCTTTGTAGAATCAATTTTGTATGGCAATACTACATCTTCCTTTCTCTGTTTAGAAATTTTAGGATTGGGGGGCGTTGGAAGTATAAGAGTATCGTCATTATATATAAAAGATTTTTCGGGAAGTTCTTTTTATCTTTCGTTCTTTCTTTTCTATCCATTATTACCCCTAAAAATTTTTTTTTGTTTACCTCATTCATGTTTAGTTATCTTTATTTAGTCTTTTTTGTATTCCTAAAGGATTTTAGAGGTTTAGATGATATTTTTGAGTATGCCTTTTGTCGTTTTTAAAACTTTAAAAGAATTTCCATCCCTTATTTATAAAGATGGCAAAAAAGGAAAATATAGAAAAAGCAACGAGGCTAGCAATAGAAAATCTTTAACTATTGTAAGCCAAAGGAATGTATGTTGAGTGAAAAAGGCTTGTCCTGTTAATAAACAGGTAAAGTCGTATTTTCTATAGATACTAAGTGTAGAATCTCTGAAAAATTTAGGTATAGGGTGTTCAGATGTGCAAAAAAATGCCCTTTCAAGCAATTTGATTGTTAAAATCCTTCCAACAAGTTTAAATAAAGATATTTCTCACAGATATTCTGCTAAACGGATTCAAATGAAAGACTACCAATTCTCAAGTGTGGAAAGGTTTTGGGATTAGTGGTACTAACGGCATAGGAAAGAGTACTGCTTTTGCAAATTTTGTCTGGCCAAGTTAAACCAAATTTAGGCCATTTTGAAAGTCCGCCAGACTGGGCTCAATTTCTTTAAAACTACAAAGGTTTCGGAACTACATGGCTACGTTACAAAAATCTTGAAGGTCAAATTAAAGTTATCTCAAAAATCCAATACATAGATAGAATTCCTAAATTTCTGAAAAAAAAGTTCTCTTTAAGTTTAGATGCTCACTTTCAGGTTTAAGTCTTGAAGGTTCTAAGAAAAGAGGGACTTAACTATTAAAGAGTTCTCAATGTGTTGATGAAAGAGAAATGATGGAAGCATTATGTAGAGAAAAAAAAAAAAAATTATCTCTGAGAATATTCTGGATAGAGACATGGGTGAAAAAATATTAGTGGAGGGGAGTTTACAAAGATTTTCTATAGCTTATTCTTGCATGCAAAAAGGAGATGTATATATTTTTGATGAACCTTCTAGTTATTTAGATGTAAAACAAAGATTATCAGCAGCCAAAGAAATCAGAAATTTGTGTGATGACAATAATATGTAATATCTGTTGAGCATGATTTGGCAATTCTTGATCTTATGTGTGATTATGGATGTGTTTTGTATGGTCAGCCTGGTGCTTATGGTGTTATATATTCATCTCCTTTGGTAATAAAATCAGCTATCAATATTTTTTAGATGGTCCTATATCCTACGAGAATATAGATTTAGAGAAAGTGAGCTAGTTTAATATTTCGGAAACACACCAAAGTGCTTTATCTACCAAAGAGCAATACTATTATCCTATTTTGAAAAAGTCTTATAAGGATTTGAACTTACTGTTGAAAGTGGATATTTTTCAGATTCTGAGATTACAGTTTTTTGGGAGAAAATGGAATGGGAAAAACAACTCTAGTTGGACTGATTTCGGGGCTCATAAAAGCGGACAATGATGAGGAATTTACTAAATTATCTTATAGTTAAAACACAAAAAATAATTCCTAAATTTAAAGGTAGTGTGAGGGATCTCTTTATGTCAAAAATAAGATCTGCTTTTGTAGATCAAAACTTTCAACCGAGGTAATTTAAACCTATAATATTCCGCTCTTTATAGACAGTCCTGTTCGAAAATTTAAGTGGTGGAGAATACAAAGGATCGCTATTGCTATTTGTTTAGGTAAAGATGCAAATATTTATTTGTTCGATGAACCATCCGCTTTTTTGGACTCTGATCAAGAATTGTTGTTTCTAAGGTTATTAAAAGATACCCTTTTATAGTAAAAAGAAGATTGCATTTATTGTTGAGCATGATCTTATAGTAGGAACATATTTAGCAGACAAAGTTGTTGTTTTTGAAAGTAGAGCCTGGTCTTAAAAGCAAGGCTTCAAAACCAATGGCTATTTCATAGTGGAATGATTTTTTTTAAAAAATCTTGACGTCACTTTCAGAAGAGATACTAGTTTTAAGACCCAGAGTCAATAAACCTGGCTCAGCAAAGGACAGATCACAAAAAGAAGCAATAATATTTTTTTAATCTGAATAATAGATTTTTGGTCAGTGTATGCACGCCCCAAAATCGATCAAGTGTACTTCACGCCCCGAACCAAGAATAAAAATTTATCACCTGCCTAAAAAAAGAATAAACACATAAAACCATCAAATTTTTAATATTTCAAGTAACTTTTTCAAAAGAGTCTTTCTTAAATAGCATCAATAAACTCACAGTAAGAAATCCCATCTATTTTTTCTGTTCACACCCTTTTGTGTTTTAATATCAATTTTTATTTGGTTATTAAAACTTTCTAACATTTTGTGTATGTATACCAGTAAGTGGATCTACAAAGTGTATTGTAGTTATTGTTGAATGAGCATACTTGTTCAGAGGAATCGAGTGATAAATATGCCTTCCACTCATCAGTATGGATAATACTAACTACCGCTTCTTATAAAACTTTTCAATGAGCGGAATAATTATATTTGCATTTCTATCGGGTATCAGTTCAACATATCCACATGCAGGAGATACACTTGTATCGACCATTGTTAAATACCCAATCTGGTTGAACTGAACCTCTTCCTCTGTGTGACTTAACATTGTGGTTAAGTTTAGTTTCGTCAATTTGAACATTGTTTGTTAATGCCTCCCAGTCTAATCGGTGATTTTTAAATATATCCGAATGGAAAAACATGTTTTTAATGCCTCCAGTCTAATCGGGTATTTTTTAAATATATCCTATTTCAATTATAATTTTTTATTCTTATAACTGTTTTGTTAGAAACTCCTACAAACTCCACATATTAGTATTTTTCGTTTTCTTCATCAGAAAGTACATGATTTTTAAAGATTTTTTGTTTGTAGAACTAGAACAATTACTGAATATACCTTGAATGAAAAACAGAAAGGGTCGTTTGATAATGCACACATCTTGAATTAAAGCACCTCTATTTTACACCCACTTCTTAGTCAAGTTGCTTATGCAAATCATCTCATCATTACAATACTTACAGTACAAACAGTCAATTATAAGCTTCTTTTGAAAGATATTTAAAATTCTCTTTTATAAATTGGGTCGAGACCGCAAAAAATTTTCTATTTCATTTACCATTTTTAGGGTATAAAATCAAAACATATCAAGTGTACTTGGCGCCCCTATGGGCGTAAATCACTTGATCCAATAGTTTTAAATAAATATTCTAAAACCGCTCGATGATCAGAGTCTGCAAGGTTTCAAAACATTTAAATTTTTTTTTTTGTTTGGAACAAATTTAAATGTAATTGCCTTACAATTATTTTAATTATCGAGACAAACCCCTGGGAAATATTACAAAAACTAATAGAGTTCTAAGCAAAGGGAATAATATTTATATTTTAAATCTTCCGTAATGTTTGTATGATGTTTCTTCTTCACCTTGATAGTCCGAGTACAATTTAGATAGTAAGAATGTTAGCATTTTAGGAGACCAAGTACCCGATAATATCAAGAGAAATATCGTGAAATTTTATGATAGAAATATAGAAAACTTTATAAGATTTGTTGAAAAAAACATTGAAGTGTTTTTTAATGGTCGAGTACCTCACAAATGAGTTCATGTGATCAGTTGCAATGAAAAGGGAGTTTTTTCAAAGATAAGATTACAGACAGGTTCCATTATGAATTCTGGGAAGTGAAGATTTTCAGGGTTAAAAAAGTGAAATTTTCAGATGAACCAAAACTTCCTGAATTATTTGTATTTCCTCCTTATTAAACTTGCTACAAATAATTTAAAGATGATGTAAAACAAAAGGAAATAAATCTTATTTTATTTAGAGCTTAAACATTCAATACAGTGTATAAGTGTAAGAAATCACACTCAAACATTGGAAGATCTAAGTACTGTGAGTGTGGCAATTTATTAAAATTACATATTTGCATACTTTTTGATAGTGAATATTTAGGAAGTTTCATTTTCCTTTTAAAAGAAAAATGTAAGTTCTTAGTATAAATCCTTCCAAGTTCATTTTAATTGGAGAAATGTAATTCTAATTTTGAAAGTAAAAAATGGTGGCTTAAGGAAATTCAGGTTTTCATGTTGGGAGTGCAACTGGTGAAATAGTTTTAAATAATGACATAACTTTAGTTGAGAAGAGAAAGAAAATCTTCAAGATAAGGCGAAGAGTTACCCGATAAGGGACCTGAACACGATAAGAAATCTTTTAGATGTTTTAGATTTCCTTGCTGTAATTCTGTTTTTCCATGTGATATTTGTCATGATATCGAGAGCATCCTGGATTACGTCATTGCTGACAATATGGTAATGGTGGCTATGTTCAAAGAGCAGGGTGTGAAGCAATGTGGATGTTTAATGTCCCTAAAGAAGACAACCACCTACTGGAAAGTGAGTAAGGGAATAAGGAATAGACTACATTAGTCCGAAGGATAGTAAAAAATACCAGGAGGAAAAATAATTTTTATTGTGAAATTATATTGTACGAGGAAACCTAAAAATTAGAATTTAGATATGTTATTAAAACAGAGCTAATTGCGTTAGCACCTTCAGTCTTTTTAAAATCCTCGATATCGACAATCTTTCCAATATTTTGATATTCATTCGCCTCTATACAATCACTAATCCTTGTATCCTTTCTGTCTCAAGGTACATAGCATTGTGTTAATAAATGGTTATCTCTATAAAAAAAAATCGTAGTTTGAAATTGAAACTGTTTACTTAAGACGTATAGTAATTTTCTTTTTACAAATATTTAGTCAATAAACAATTACCAAATCCACTGATTTATCTAGTGATCCATATTTCTCGTAATCTAAAAAAAAATACATAGTGCCATCAGGATTTGAAAATAAATACATTGTTCGAAAAATAGAATTTATGAGAGGAGAGATAGCCTTTTAAAGTTACGTAAAGAAGAGAATAAAGCTCTTTCTCATTATCTTTTATGCTCACAGTCAACATTTTCATTATATTAGATTAAGCTTCAGAAAGTACGTGGTTAATGTCCTTTTCTGAACATACAATTCATCATAAATCCTGAACAACATCTAAAAAAATAGTTCGCTATCCCTAATTTTTATATTAAAACTCTTCTTTGCATTCAATCTATGTCTAATTGCTTCTATCAATAGCCCTTTTTCGCTTTTTATCTTTTATATCATCTTGAGTGGTTTTTTGTCATCTCTTCATTTCTTCATATGAATCTAAAATTCTAAAACACCTTATTGGCTGTCAACTCAACATTTTATGTTGTATGATTTATCTCATCTCTCACATCTAAAGTGATTAATGGATTCAGAGAGATGCGGCAGTTGTAACTCAGGAGTATAAATACAAAGCCAAATATAAATACTCCATAAAAGACGCAAAGTCGATTTGTTTCAACATAAACATGGTTTGTTTTAAAAAATAAAATATAAGGAGTAAGGAGAAAATATTATGATGATTTACATAGTCAACATGTTTTTTGAAGGAAATTTTAATCAAAGATAGTTCAATTGGTGGTGTTGAAAAATTATAAGTCTTTTTGAATTTTATAACTTTGATATAAAAGTTTCCTTAAATAGGTGTCGAACAAAACGAAGCTCTTAATAAAATTCTTTTTTTGCATTTATTTCAATATATTCTTTTTATGTTGAACCATCTCTCTATGATTTTTACAATTTCTTATTTTGTCAGTTTTTAAATCCTGCATGTACGAATGTGAAAACAATTACTTAAAGAATGCTAAAAGTTGTTCATTTAAGCGCACAGGCGTGTCAAAAGTTTTTTTTAAAGAGAATAGAGTATCTGTTACTTAGCTCTTTTTAAACCATACTGCGAAAAATGCGGACGAAATGTTATTAAATTTCCTAAAAGCTTTGTGTAGCAACGATATCTAAACTCTGAAAATATAACAAATCTTTGAAAATAATTAAATCGAAATTTTCCCATAACCATAAAAAAAAATTTATTTTTTTGGAAAAAGTTCCATGAAATCGGAAAAAAAATTTTAAATGTAGATCCTCTAGAAACTTGATAATTCGATTTTAAAGGTTTTTGATGGCTTAAATGATTCAACTTTAAAGACAGACAATCTTAATAATGAATATCTCGCAGAAACGAAATATTACAGGATTGTTGTGGCGGTTGTGGTGCTGGCGGTGTCTCACAGATATCTCTAATCGCTAAGCAAAAAAATTGACTAACGGTAATTGCATATAATAAGTAATTCAAGCTAAATGATCTAAATATTATTTTTCTGCTAGAATCCCTTATTTAGGATTAGAATACTTATGATTTAGCATATCAGTTTTTCAAACATAAATATACTAATCCCAATAAGGGGGCCTTAAAGAAATAAATCCTTGGTGTACGATTTAAGGTGAAGATTTTATTTATAGATTTATTCTTTTTGTCATCCCTTGTTAGGATTCAGTATTTAATTGTGAAAAACTGATATGCTAAATCATAAGTATTCTAATCCGAATAAGGTGGATTCTTAGCGACAAATAATATTATAGATCATTTAACTTGAATGATCTATTATTACATGACAAATCCTTTTTAATAAACTTCGTTTTGCCACTTGTCTACGCAATACGTGACTTAAGATTTTTATTTACCTTTTTGTGACAGAATTAAATAATTGGGGACATTGCGGAAGGAACTTACTGCAGTTGGCTGGATATCGAGTTACTTTATGAAAGTGAAGTAGCTAGGCACATGGACTTTATGAAGTCATTTAAAATCATTTTCCCTACTGTTCATCTGAAATTATTTGTATTGATAGTGTTTAAAAGATTAGAAAATCTATCAGCTACAGATGACGCTTGCGTTTTATTATAAATCGATTGAATTTCGTAAAAAACAGTTTAAAGTGAAGATGAACTGATATCAGCATACGAGGAAACTTCCACATTATTTGTATAACAATAATCCTCTGATAAAAAAACTTTAGTAAGAAGCCACAAGAATATACATAAGAATAATGGATTGACTAAAAAAAAATTATTTAGTTTTTTTATACTATGAAAGATTTAAATTTGAACGACATTTTTACATAAAAACAGTCAAAGTCTTAGGAAAATATTTATTAGACACTCTTATGCTTTGTTTCTTTTTTTAAAGATAAAAAACAAGTCTATCATTTAAACTTAGCATACCATAGGTTTTTTTGGCATTCGACTTCATAAAATAAATTTCAACAACGTTTTTTGATGTAATGATGCATGTAAAATCAATTTTTCTCTTAAAAACAGTCATTTCAAATGGTAGATAATTTTAAAAACTTATTACTGACCAACTAAATGACATATGATGATTATCTAAAATTCTTGATGATTCTTATTAGTCAATTTTTTTTTGTCGATTTAAGGAGTTTCGGCAAAAAATTTTGTAAGGGAAATGTCTTGGTACGCGGGAAAATTTTCCGTTAAGGTGAGAGGTTCCGATAAAATTCGAGTCATAGAAAATAATTTGTGTCTGTTTGATTCGTTATACTTTTTAAAAATAATACCCCAATTATTAGTTTCATGACAGCCGAAAAGCATTTATAAAAGTGTTAGTAGCTGGAAAAATAAAAGAAGGAAAGAATTACAGACCTTTTTTAAAGACATTGTTTGAAATTTTACTTTAGGATTACAAACTTTCTCGATTACTTAAAATACTGTTTTTTTAGGTAGCAAGCTAATTAAGTGTATATTGTCGTATCTTCTTGGGATCCGAAATTTTGGAGAAGAACTCGACAACGTTCTCATAAATAAATAATTTATTATTATAAATCATAAAAATATCTGCCCTTCAAACTATAATCTTTATTTATAGTTTTGAGAGGGAAAAATATACAAAATTGGTGGGAAAATATTATTAAGAAATATGTGGTGATACACCACAATATGATGTAGGTGGATAATCTATCTTCACTTTCAGGTTTATTATGGTTTTTGTGCTGATGTGAACCTATGTTTATGAAATAAACATATAAGGGAAATTATTATAATAATCATGTTTAATCCCAACCAATGTAGTTTTAGAGTCTTTGGATTTGAGGTTAGACCGTGTAGATTTAATTCTGATTTTAATTCTTGATAGAAATTTATGATTAAAATATTTTTTACTCATACAGGGGTATTAACAAACTACCACGATTAAACGTTTTTTTTATTCTTGGCTGTACTTTACCGAAAAAGTATAGCGGGATTTTGTTCTCACAAATGGAACGCCCAAAACATTGCATATTTAACTTTTTAAATTTACATAACTTTATAAAAAAAAATATATTTAGATTGTTTTTGAAAATATCCCTCTAAATATTGTTGAACTTCATTAGCATTGTTACTATCTATCATAACAACTAATATCTCTATGCACCCATTTTATCTCTAAAGACCTTAATCTTCGATTGCATTTAGAAAGCTAATTCTATTGTCACAAGTTATTCTTTATCAAAGTACGTTTATAATAAGATTTTTTACAAAATAAAAAAATAATTTAATTACCCCATTTTATGAACTGGTCAGAGCTTGTTTATCTCTTTTACATCACAAAGACATTTACATTACCACATTCTTATCATTTATGGACCATATTGGTTGAGAACGGTATTTACGAATAAAGAATTATACAATATTCTTAATCCTTTTTTCTTCATAAGTTCCTTATTTGTTTCTCTATTTTTCTTGTTTTAATTGAATGCGATTATTAAACAAAGCTTCACTCTTGCTTGATACTTTTAATATAACTGCTGGTCTACATAATTTTTTCTGTTTCTGTGTTCTCTTCCTAAAAGAAATTTCCTTTTGGCTGGGTTTGTATGTGCGTTGCATGGAGCTTCTACGGTTATGAATTCCGTCCTAAGATCTATTTTGATTGCATGCCACTTGGTGGGGAAAATTCTGGAATGGTAATGAGGAATGTACATTTACTTAAAAACGTTTTGGGATCTTTTCATCATGGATAGGACAGGGACATATACATATGTTGTCGAAACCACAAGTAACTCTTGAGTGTTTCGATATTTATGCTTCTGTTGTCTTTATTATGTTTTATTTTTTTCCTTTTCCCCGTCTCGTCAATAGAGTTGACAAAGACTATGGCATCTTAAAATATATTCATAGTTATTCAGAGACGGAAAGATGATTCTTAAGACCTATGATTCTAAGACGGTTTGTATATTCACTGCTTTATATCACAACAAATATTCTTAGTATATGTTTGTCATTTTTGGCTGCAAGTTTTTTATAGAAAGACGTAAAATACTAAGTCTATTGATATTAAGCTAAATCTACTTTTTTACATTTCAAAATTCCATTCAGGAATGATTTCTTGTTTTTTTTATAAAAAATTGACTCATTTTTGGCGAAGTAAAGGAGTCCTATAGATTTATAAAAGAGATGTTTTTTACAGGGATCATAGATGATTGTCTAAGCTAGTTTCTTCGTGTTTTTCCTACGTAATTACGCTTATGTGATTAGATAGCTTCTCGAATAACCATGTAAATTTGGGTTCTTTTGTTTTGTTACCCCTCACCCTATCATTCGCAATCCTTACTGGGTAGATGTAACTCGTTAATACTCTCATACTTTTTTTTATTATGTCTTATTTTCTACAAACACAGCAGTTTAACCAAATGATTTTTGTGAGCTCAAAAAAATCCAAATCCAGGTAAGAATTTTATTTTCAGTGTTTAATCCTTTTCTTATCTCTATTATTCACAGAATGCCTATCTTATATTTCATTATATCCTATGACTCACATGGTAGGAAGCGCTTTTTTTACTATTTCCGTTGTGAGTTGTGTCCTTGTTCTGGGGTCCTTCAATATGATATAAATTTGTAAATGTTGTTAAATTAAGCGATGCAAATCATACATTAGAGTACCGAACTAACTTCGTAATGTGATGTATGAAAGTTCTTGGTTTCTTAGATGTATAACGTACTTAAAGAAATATTTTGTTTATTTTTATTAAAGAGTTTGAATAATTCAAAAATTTTTTGGTTTTTCAAATGTTTTATTTTAAAATAAAAGGTGAAAAGATATTGGACATGTAGAATAAGATATTTACCTGAAGAAACTTTGCTACTATTCTTTCACAAGGTGAATCTTACCGGGAATTTATCATTTAATGTGACTATGAAAGAGAATTATGGAATTGTAAAGCCGTCATAAAATTCTTTAAATTGTAGTATTCTTATTAGAGAATTAATAAAAAAATCATTTTAAATCTCTTCTCTTGATGCAAGAATATTATCCAAGGTATAGGACGAAAAGAAATTATGCACTTTCAAAACCAAAAAAAATTATTTAAAAATACCGTTTTTAGTATTTTTTTATAATCTCCTTTAGAATAAGGAGAAATGTCAAGCTCAAGAATGTTATGAAAATGAATCTTGCAAAATAAAAGGGCCATTGCCAAAAAAAAGAATCAGCTAAAATTTCGTCAATAAATGTTTTCATTCTTTCTGCAAATGTCTTTTTTTAAATTACCTTAGATGTGTTGGATTAATATTGTCCGGTGACTACTAATGTACTAAATAAATGACTGGAACCTTTAAATTAAAAATTTCTGTTTAGAGATGTTTTTTACATACTACTTACAACTAAAAATTGTTTTTTTTGATTTTGTGTACCCAATGTTTTTAGCCTTTTTAATTAATATGCGAATACCAATCTAAACTTATCAAACTAGAAAAATAATAGAATAAACTTCAACCTACGCGACTTTTAATTTCTGCTTATGTTGTATGTAATCGATAAACATCTGCTCTTAAACAATCTTTGAGCAAAAGAATCCTGCTTAGCTGATAAATACGCTTAACTTGGTTAACTCATGGTTTTATTCTACAAAAAATATTGGTTCCTTCCTGACGAACTTCATTAATTGTAAAAGGATTCGCTTATATGAACTTTTTATCCTAGCTAAAAATGTAGTTTTAAATATTTTTTCAGCTTTATATAAATTATTTAAGAGGAAATTTCTTTTAAAGCTTTTAATTTATTTAAATATTAAACAATTTATTTTTAGATAAAATAAGTTAAGAAGTATTTTTTCATTCAGCTTCAAATGTTATTTTAAACATTTATAGAACTTTATGACAGGTACAAAAAGCATTAGACGAATTTAACACTAAAAATTATGCAGAATTAACATATTTATTAACTAATCTTGCCGTTCATCTCTACTTTATGACATACAAACTCAACCTTCTTTACATGTGTTATTAATATCGAATGTGTCTTATCTCCTTGTATTTGAATTGTGCCATCGGGCTGCTTGTCCACCGTAGCCATTTTTTCCTAAGGATTCCTAACAAGACATCCTTTTTCCTCATCTGGCACATTCTCTATCTTGTCACTTTTCTGCTTTTAACCTGTTGAATCTTTATTCTAATTATTTGTTTTTCCTCCATTGTGATGTCATTTGCATAATGAAGGTAAAATTTAAAAGTGTTTGATTCTTTGCAATGAGATTACATCTCTTGGTCCACATTTTGTAGTAAATACTTCTCTACTCTATTTGAACTTGTCGTAGGTCAACTCATTGATCTTTTTTAATGACCATGATTCGAAGTATTTTTTTTTAAAGATTTCCTTATTATTTTTATTAGAAATAAATTAAGTTTTACAGGATATATCTTCACAAACCCAAATTTATAAGATAGCGACTCCAACTTTTTTAAAACCTACAACTCATCTTTACCACACTTCTCTAACTCAAAACCAAAATCTTTCTAACCATATTATGAAGAAAGACCTAGCTCTTATGTCTAAGTACGAGATATCCTATCATAATATCTTTACACTACACTCTCAATCGTTCTATCATACTTTGCATTTGGATCCGAAGCTTAGAAAAAGATCATAAATTTTTCATATACTTTTTATTTTTTCTGCCATGCATTCACTCTTCCTCAATTTTTGGTTTAGACTTATCAAAAAATATTGTATGTCGTTTGGATCAGGAAAACTTGCACTAAAATCAGGAGGAACAGGTGCCCACCCGGTGACTCTTATATCGTCCGGAGATATTATTAAGGATAATATCATAACTAAACTCTTCAAAGTCATAACTCAGGAGCTCAAAATTATTGTTCGGAGATTCACGACTTGATAAAAACTTCCATAGAAGCAATCATAGCTTCGCACTGACTCCTGCATTCCGTTCTTCCGCGCATCCCACAAAGCTTATCCTATCACCCACTCATTGATGATTGCATTATGTAAGATAATTACCTACCAATTTGATTTCCATATTTATAAGGTGCTAGTCACTATAATAAGCTTCCATCATAAGCTCTGCTAATAACATGGTTTTTTTATTTTTAAAACTTAAGTTTTTGAATATTTTTTGTGCCTTGGAACCATAACACAAAACAACTTTTTTTGATAATTCTTCCTTTGTACACGTAACTTTTAATACTACTGCAGATACTCATTTTTTCATTTATGGGTAAAAGAAAAAATTTGAAACTAGTTAGCTATAAATTAAATATTTATTCTTTAATGATTGTATAACATCTAACTACTTGCTAGTTCATCAGTCAACATAACATCCATTACTGGAAAGATTAACCCAACCTATTTTTAAACCAAATTAATCATAGTCAGATTGGATCATACCAAAGCAGCCTTTACATTTATTAGGTCTAACGACCTCTATTTTTATGTTCCAAAGATATTTCGTCATCTCAGCAACGGATATGACACTTTCTCCTACGCTATGATCCACTATCGCTGCATAAGCGTTGCATGGTAACCGTCTCGCAATTGGTGTAATTTTCTTTACCTGTACTTGTTTTAAAATATCGGTAGTCTTTTTGGCGATCAAATCTGATTGTTTAGCCAACAGATCTCTTCAAACATTAACAAAATCGTATGTTCTTACCTCAAATATCTCAGCTATCATTGAAGGTACTTTTTTAAAAAAATTTCAAGAAAAATTCACTGAAAAAAAACGTCCGTAATCAAAAATTTATTCATTCTTCTTTTTTTCTTTTCTTTCTCTGGAGCAGAGGGAGTTTTGGTTTTTGAAGAAGCATGTTAGAGCCTCGTAGGTCTCAAAATGTTTTTGTTAATAAATCACAGATAACCAAAGGTTTAAGAACAAGCTTCTTAGAGGACCTGTATACTGAACGAATCAGAGTTGAATAACATCCACTTGAAATGGAGCACAGAACAATCAGTAGCTGCAATCAAGTTAGACCTACTCATCTTACTAATTCTTTTAATTCTCGTCGCAGTGTGAGATCTCTACTTCCTCTTCACCAGCGTTATCCTGGACAATCCCTAATCTTTCTTGATCCTATCTTCCTTTGGTCTTTGACCGAAGCAATTTTACGCCTAAGATAAAATAAGAAGTCCCAACTGAATTACGTTACTGATGAGATATCTAGCTCTAAGTGTCCACAGAACATTTGGTTCGGTCAAAAATGGTTTTTTTTTTAGAAATCTGCATGGTTAAAATAGACAGTCTCAAAGTTACAGACAATTGGTCAACCTGGGTATCAAGAGCCATGGTATTTAGTTTTTTTATATTTATTTAAATGTTAAATATTGTTTTGAAAAGAAGACTGGAAGAAGGCAATTAAAAAACTCACTTAAAACATAGCAGATTTAGTATTAGTTAAAATACAGAGTATCTCGAATTTTTTGAAAAGTGTTTTAATCAGTATTTAAAAAATCATTTTTGTTGTGGCAAGAAAAACATAAAACAAATTGTCAAATTTAAGATAAAAAAAAATATTTTTTTAGTTTTTAAACTAGTAGCATTATTGATTATGCACATGTTTACTGTTAAGAATATTCCTTTTTGGTTTTGAGTTATTTTCAAGAGTCCCATAAAAAAAAATACAACATGAAAAGACACACCCCCCCCCCCCTTAAAACACTCAGTTCAATAAATAATAATAATCGATCGCGAAATTTTGTGTCGATAGGTCTGTCCACAACATTTAGTTATACCACAATAGACCAGACTCAATAATTGTCAATAAATAAATTAGGATGTTTAAACAAAAATAAAAATATCTTTGCTGAAAATTTCTCACTAAGTGTGGAATTTAAGCAGTCTACACAAGTATGCTACGCGAATATTAATCATAAATGACCTTAAGTATGGTACATAGGAGAATGTTACAACAAGGTACATTCATTTGCACACGAAAAGAATATATTGTTATCCGTATCACCACTATTGAGTCTGTTGTAGTACTAAAAACGCTAAGTGTGATTTGTTTCAGCACAGGATAAAGGACATGATGAATAAATTAGGGTGGTTGAAATATTCTTATAGATCTTATCTCTTGTATCAGATCCTATAGCTAGAACAAAAAGATCAATTGTTGCTTCGCATATAGAAAGTTAAGACGTCTTTCAAGAAGACATATAGTTCATTATAATTTTTCAAAGCACTTGTTGTTCGTTCAATTCTTACTCAGATGTTTTCAAATAACTTTTAATATTTTATATGAAAAGTTTTTACGTTCGAAATGGTTTTTTATGAAAATATTCATAATACAAATTATTTTTTTTTCAAAAGACTTCAACCCTCGCTATTTTGAAAAAAAAAACAATGTGACTGACTGATCATAATTCTCATGAAAGTATTTTTTTTGATGTTTAAAATCAAATCCTATAATCTTCAAATATAACTTATGTTTTGAATGCCATACCGTCTCAAATATAACACATTTTATTCTCTTAAAATAGTTATTGTCAGTGTTCTTTGAGCTAAAGAAATGGGACTAGACTTTATATTTTTTCAAATGTGTTCAAAGCATGATTAAAATAGAAAAATTCAACTGATTCTAATATTCTCCGATTATGTTTAAAATAGTTTTTCTTTTATTCTCCTGTACATTATCAATGAAGAAAGCCGTACAATTCCTATTTTAGAAATACGTTGTAGATTCTCGTCCTTAAAGCACTGCAACCAGAATAGTTTCTTCCTAAAGGAACGTGAAAAACAACGAATCGACGTTGAAGCCGCCGGTTAGAGAGACCTTTGAAGAGAGTGGTGCAATAGGAGAGATGATATTAACAAATATCAGTTTAACAATAGGAATGTACTTTATTTTGTTCTTACCGTTACCGAATAGAAGATAATTTTTTATGAAAAACACAAGAGAGAAAGATTTTTGTGATCTTTCATGAATCATAAAAAATCAAACATAACCCACTAAGACACCAAAATATGTTAGAAAAAATTAAGGATTTATTAGTAAAATAGCAGATGGATTTTGCACAACCTTACTTCTATTAGCCTACCTTTGCTTACTTCTTTTTTTCTAATGGCTTCGAATTGCTTTTTCCTCAGTTTTTCAGACTTAAAAAACTATCATCTATTTCTAGTTCATATGCACAGATTTCTTTTTTGTAGAGAGCTATTAACCATTTAAAATGTTGTAGTTGTTGTATCGTAACTAATAAAAACAATTAATCTCCTTTATGTCAAATAAGGTTTTTAGATACCCTTCTGTTAGATTATTACAGAAGGTGCATTCTAAATTTCTTCAATAGTTTATTTTATTCATGTAATCTTAAGCTGCATCCGTTTTCAGTGATATCATTTTCCATCTCGTTCAAAAAAATCTTTTTTGATTTCAAGGAAGGACAAAAACTTCGAGCGTACACGAGTCTGTAAAGTCCACATTTTCATTAGTCTGTTTGTTTATCATCTTTTTGGTACATAACAACAATAATTAGTCTGGTTGTAGAGTATCTAAAAAAATTGTACTTTTCTTTGGTAAAGTTACATTTCCTCTCTGGAAGCAGGGATTAGAGTCTTTCTGAATGTTAAATATATCTTTACATCCGACCGAGGACGAACCAAAGTTCAACGAAAACTTAACACTTCATCATTTGACGACTTTTAATTCGTCATAAATTGATCCTTAAAGACAAAATCATCTATGTACATCCCCCAAAAATGATCCTTTTTTACGATTCATGGTTGGTGGATAATATTAGGTATACATCCGATGTGGTGAGAAATACGTATCGTGAATACTTTCATATTAAAGGGTCAATCTATATTTTTAGTATTAAAAAAACTTTCATCCCTAAATAATAATATTTAAAAAAAAAAAAGACTTTAGTGAGAAAAAACTTCAAAAACTTAAATTAAAGGAGACTAAAGACAATGGGCTCAAATAATATTTTCTCAGGGCGCTGTAAGTAGTGCTAGATTTATATTTAAACAAATCATTGAACATATCCAAATTAGTTTCTCCCCCCAATCTCCTTGTTTTTGTTTTTTACATCAAAAATATGAAGCTTATGCTTAGATCCTCCATCTCATCCTTCGAAAGAAGATCTCTCCGATGGTCTGATCATGCAGATCATGCAATCATTATTTTGGCAGGAACATCTTAGGAAAAAAGAACAATATTAGTAAGTTCCGTATGTGACTTCAGTACTCGTCCATCCAACAAGCTTTCATCTATACTGTATGCAGCTCTTAGCTTCTCTTATGTCGAAAAAGTTATGTAAGCACTAGCGTAGACTCAGTAATACTAGCTTCTGTTGACCACTATTTTTTAAGGCTTCCGAACTGTCAAAATTCGTTATTTGATAGGACACCCTGTGCAGCGTTACTGTGTGAGGTATGCAGATGATATAAACAAGATTCTTTTGTATAACTTAGGATATTAGGAAATAGTCTGAGTTAAATCATTGGAAAAGCTAAAAAGATGTTAATTTGGTTGCTCCCTATGGGGTATGAATATTTTTTTTAATCTATATTAATGCTTTTAAGACATCAATGCTTGGTTGAAATCTCATCACGACTGGAGGGTAGAAAAAACATCGATTTAAAAATAATTAACCACTGATTTTTAGAAGACTTGCAGATATTTTTGAATTTTCAGAAAGCATGACGACCAAAAAATTGATCAATTACACTATGTTTATTTTCACAAAAAATCTATCAAGAATCAAATTTATAATTTGATCTGATTAAAGCATAGAAATTATAGTTTTAGAATCCTGAGCCATTTTCACAAATGAATATTTGGAATTACTTCAAGTCGACTAAACCAAAAATGTAAAAAAATAATTTTAGAACTTAAAACAAAAAGAATAACTTTGAAGAGTCTTAATTAAATAGTTTAGTGCTGTGAATACAACTTATAAGCATCGCTTTATTCTTTAAAACTCCATATATCAACATTATCGGGTCTCAAGACGTCTGGCTCAGGATAAGCATTTTTCAATGCTCGAACGCCAATCTCAATCGCTCCTATTGTGATAAAGAATCAAAACGTTAAACACTATGTTTCAAGAACAGTCCGGCATGATGTGATCTGTTTTCCGATGCTCATGCCCCTGACCTCTTGAACAGAGCACTTAGGATCAAAATAAACAAGCATGATTCCTTCGTATGCAGTATGAGAACCCTCAAACACCGTACAACCAGACCCATTTGTTAATGTTCTAATGATGCATCATAACACAAGGTCATCAAAAACTTGCAAAGGAGAAACACTTGCTTTAAAAGGACCTGCTCATTTACGCTTCTATCAACAAGATGGAAATAAACAATGTTAGCACCATCGTTTGTTATCCCCGAAAAAAGCTCAATAAGTATTCTATTAATGAAATATTTTCTGTAGGTGGGCTGCAAGTTTAGACCTTTTCTCGTTTAAAAAGTGTAAAAATGACCACACTTCAAGTTCTTCAAAGCCCAAGACAGTATTTCCATAGCATTGGTAGTATTCTTGATATATTCTAATTGTTTTACTTTACCTCGGGATTAAAAATGAGTAATGTTATAATCACATGGTAGGCCATAAGGGTTCGAACAATATATAAATTTTAATAAAAAACCTTTTGTGCCACAAAAAATATGTTATTTAAATTTCTCAAGTCACGATTGTCTATTGTTAGAAAAAAACTTTTCTCATAAAAATTAATACATTCTTAATCTACCAACGAAATACTTGTGTATTATATCCCTTTGTATTTAAAGACTTTTTCCAACAATTTGTAACAAACGATATTCTAAAAAATTATTTTGAGCCCCCTTATTATGAAATAGACAAGATTTTAGAAAGTATTGCTAAAGAGGACACTTTTAAGCTATTTTCGAATAATTCATCGCCAAGATTTTTGATGCGTACATGGAAGGAATAAGGGACAATTAAGCCACTAAGCAATTCCTAGAGGACTGTTTCATGAGATTCTAAAATAAATCTCGGACTGAGTCTTATACTGAATGAAGCATTTAGATGGTGAATTTTGTTAGAAGATTGTTTAGAGAGATAGAAGAATGAATAGAGAAAGTAATGTTAATGATGATATTGTTGATGCTTACATTGAAAGTATAAGTAAATTTGTTTTTTCCTCTTTGAGATATTGATGTCGGACATTATTCATGAACAAATTTCTTTTATTGGTCGTGATTCCAAAGTAGTTGGTGTCATTAAAGATTTTGTGTTTTAAACGATATTGTACCCTCATATAAAATTATTGAATTATAGAATTGTTCATGTTTTTATTTGAGGATAAATTTCACACTTGGTTTGTTAGATTCTTGTAGAAAGTATTTATTTACACTTGTAATTTTACATTCATACTGATATGATTTTTTTGGTTGGCTTTGTAAATAATATTTAACAAAAGACCATGTTTAATCTACAAATCCAATTAGTGGTTACTTCAACCTTATTCAATCTTAGGAAAATATGGTACTACTAAAAAAAATTAACACATTGAACTTGAAAGGTTGTAATTACGGCAAACTCAGACAAAGTTTTAAAATCCTGTTTTTGTGTATTTAAGCTTGAATTGAATGTTTTTTGTTTTAAAAGGGATCTCTTTTAAAAATAAGGTATTCTTTCGTGATTAAGAACCCCTCTTGCTTCATAATCTTGCTTCAAATGAACTAAAAGTTTTTAATTTAATTTTTTGTCTTAACACCCTGATATTAAAGCCTAAACCATGATTAACATCTCATGTGTAGAATCAAACTCCCGAAGCTCATTAGGATATGATGGAAGCCATCTGTTGACTATTATTAGAACCATTATGTTTGCTTTTACATACTTTGGCTAGAACACTTCATGATTTTAACGATTAAGGAACTAATTCTAAGAAAAAACTCCTGCAGTTCCTCTCCCTCAACAACCCCTCCCCACATCCACTGTACATTAGAGACTGTCTAATTCATTTGATGCGGTCGAATACCCAAGCCATTGCAATAGCTTTTTAAATACCTTTAAATTTTAAATCCGGACCACTATTTTTTCTAACGCCTTCTTTCCATCTTGAATCACTAAGAAATAATTCCTTTATCATTAATTATAGGTCAAAATCTGACAGAAACATAACTCTAATAATTGTATATGAAATGTCCAGCAGGTATTATATAGGGATCTCAATATCTTCTTACACTCCATGTGGGACACCTTCGAATTTCATCCTACCTCTACAAGACAACAATTTTTAAATTCACGCCTTCACAAACTTAAATTCCATTATCACCAAAAAATTTAAAAGTATTTTGATTTTTTTGTTTTAGAATACTCACCAATAATCTTTAATGCACGGTTAGGTATAGGGAAATATGAGCCAAGTCCTTACCATAAATAAAAATTGCTTGTTTATCGTCTGTTAAAATTGTATAGTGATAAGGGATGCTATCGTTAGTCTCAGCAGTAAATGAAACAGTGGGGGTGTGGCCAGGGCTGTTCGGGAAAAAAACACAAAAATGTCCTGCTAAAAAAAGGTCGTAAAAAAAGGTAAGATTTTGTTGGGACCGGATTAATTGATAGAGAAAATATTGGTTATTGTGAGCTTTGGGGGCCCTTTTTTAATAATAAAAAAAAAAAATTTTAAACTTAAGTATTTATGATTATTTATAAGCCATTATAAACAAGTCAGATTAGTAGAGACAGTTGCTAATCCATTTCTTATTAAAAGCTTACACTGTTAGCTGCTTTAACAATAAATTTAAAATAATCATTAGTGTTAACACACGTAGCTTTGAAATCCTTCCAAAGTCTTTAGTATCGCATATCGAGTATGGAATAATAATTATTAAATTTATTAAAGGATTTGTCAGAGGGGATCGACAAAGTGTAATTTATGGTTAATAGTATTGTGTACATAACCATATTACACAATGCGAAATATCCTCGCCAGCAATCTGTGACACTATGCGTGCCAGGAGTAAAACATGATCTTGTATAAAATTAAACACAATCGCTACTGCATCTTCTTTGTGAATTTTTTAATGCAATATTTTTGTCCTTATACAGATAGTCAGGACCGATAACCCATATTTTCTCCCCAGGCAAAATTCGTCCTTTGCAATCTCTCCTTGTGCATATATGGGTCTCATTGACCTCAACATAGTTTCTTGAGGGCCAGCCCCAATTTGTTAATACATTATTGTAATTACCACTGTTACTATATTGTACAGTACATCTATCACGCTGTATAATCGTCGGTCTACTAACGTCGGTTTCTCAACAAGAAAATCGTGCGTATTCCCATACAATACATGTATATAATACGTAATGTAGTTGATAAAGGAATGTGCGAATTGTTAAACAGTATCAATCGAAAAATTGACTTAGTTTTTCGACAGTCTTTAATATGACACCGACAACGAACATTATTACGTGTCTGACCTTCCATTTCAATATGCATTCTCCTACACACTCACATATCTTTATGCTCATGTTGATAAGATTTAGGGATACTGCAGATCAAAGGCGTTTCTTGCTCAGTTTCAGTTCTTCTAAAAGTTCTGCTAATTTCATTTTTAAGGGTAAAAAAAATAAATTTAAAAAAGGGCCCCCAACGCTAAACAATAACCAAAATTTTTGTTAAAATTTTTTTAATAAAATAAACCCACGTTAAGTGTCAACAACACATAGAAAGACAAAAAATTAAATATTTACTCTTTAAATGACCTTTTTTCGCCGCGTAGAAAATGATTTTTTTATGTTTGTAACTTACACATCTTTCTTAGTTATTAACTTTGCTCTAAGAACTTGTGGCATGCCGTCAATGCGCCAGAACATAGAAACGCTCTATGATGCCTCGTCGCGCATGCCCAGAAAAATAAGACTTATAAAACCTTAAATCATATAAAATGGCAATCGTCTGTCTCATTTACTTCTTGGGGTTTTGTAAATATGAATTTTTTATAATTTGGTTAAAAAAAACCACAGAACTCACATAAAATATCTGTAGTTTTTTAATGTAGACATTTAAGTGACGAATAGCAAAGGATTTAATAGTTTGTTGAATATTTAAAGCTTGCGTGGCGAGAAAACTGAAGGTGATGTTGATAAGACAGTAGAAGGCCTTGTCTAAGATTATCCAAATATTTAAGATAATTTTTTCTTGAATATTTTCAAAAATACTAAAATTTATATATTTTTACAAAAGTATCAGATCTTTTCTACCTTTGTCCTCATCGAAGTGTTAAATGTTTTGATCCAAGTATTAATGTTTTTATCAAAAGGCGTCACAAAGATCTCAGACAATTTCAGGATTTGGGACAGTCAAGAATCACAAGCTCTCCTAGAGTACTCTCAATTCTTAAAAATATGTTTATCATTTTTGCACAATTTTTAATTGATATTCTTCAGTTAAAAAAAAACATCTCTTTTATTAAATAATGCGTTCTATGCATTTCTGTAATAAAAGATTCTCTGAAAAAGTGTCCCGAAAATCTTTTATCAAACATAATCAGGAAATTCTAAGCACCAAGAGTAAATTAGTATTTAGTTTTAGGAAATTTATCGTTGTTAGGACGAAATGTATGAACAGGAGGGGGAGTCATGAAACCAGCTTTATTAAAAACTCAGGGTTATATATTTTTAGAATAAATTCTTTTAGGGGAATCATAACAACCCACATTCTACACATTCATATTTTTAGTTTGGAAGTCACTCTTCATCCAAACTCAAATTAGAGGAGTTTGCGTAATCTTGTTGAAATTTCTTTTTGTAAAATCTTGCCATTAAATTAATAAAGATTAAGCTCAATGCTGTTGTCTTCCCTCAGACTAAAAAAAACTTAGTAAAAATAAAAAAAAGATGATTGGAGGATTAAACACACGAACCTACACTGGGCGGTCATTTGAACAGCTTTAACGGTAGAGTAAGGAAAAAAAAAAGGTCAGTGGGGTTTGTCTGGCTAAGACTTCTTCAAGATTTGTAGAGAAAGATTTTTATTTAAACAATGTACTTAAGAACTCTTATCTCTGGATAACAATAAATATATTTAATAAATCCTCTTCACAGATGTTTAAAACAATTGAGTACACCTTACGCGGCTATCGAATTCAGAGCAGTGGTGCGCAACCTTTTGAGTACACGGTCCTATTCTCCTCAATTTTTTTCTGCGACCACTTTTTTGTCTTAATTTCTTTCTGCGGCCCTTTCATTAGGAAACTTAACATTTCGGGTTGTTTTTTTTAAATATTTTTCTCGCGGTACCAGGTTGGCACCACGTTTTAGAGCACAAGGTTAATATCTTGTGACACAATTTTAGTGTTAAAATTATAATAATGGAATTCAGTATCCGCAACATCTTAAAATATTAACAGATGCAGAAGATTCGTCATTCTGAATTGATCCCACACCAATCATTAAGTTAAAAAGACTAAAAAGCTTCTTTTAACACCTTAAATCTGTTTTTATCGTCAATTTTTGCATTTATTCCAATACAATTTATATTCTGTGTGGACACTATTTTCTGCGATTATTAAAATTAAGTAGAATATGTTGCGATCAAACTCCACTGAGAACATTTTCGTTAAAATATTTTTAGTTGAAAATATTTCAATATTTTGTATTCATAACAGAATAGTAATTATTCTATGAACAAATCTTAATGTATATTCTATGGGCAGCTTATTGATCAGAATGAATTTAGAACCTTGAAAAATTATCTAACAATTGAAAGAAGAGTATGCTCTACACCTTTTCTTTCTAAGATCCCTATGTATCCCTTATATGAAGAAAAGCTGGTATCTACTTTTCTTAAACTCAGCTCAGGGTTATCTCAACGTCCAAAAATGGATTAAATTTTTTCCTCTTCAGATTTTTACTTTTTTCTAAAAAAAACAATTTGACGAGATTTATGTAATAAAATCTTCGATTTCTTTCCTTTTTACTAACTTTTTTAGGAAAATAAAAAGAATGCGTAAGTATTGATTATATCACTATAAACATCGGTATATTTGCATTATAAATATTTACAAAAAGTTAAAAACTGGGCCTTTACACCTTATTATTTCTTGCAAGGCTTTCCCCTTGCTTTTCAACAATAAGGGGGCTTTCTAGAGATTTTTTCCACTCTAATTAAAAAAGATTATTAAAAAATGACTTTATGAGATTTTTTTATAATGAAGGCGTCAATATGTATCGATCCAAAATAAAATTTTTTAAAAAAAAGGCTTATGTGAATTTATTATTTTATAATTGATAGTGTTTGTTTACTGCTGAAAAAATGATTGGGAATTTATTACTTTTGAGCTAATTTATCCTTAAAAAGCCACCCCCTCCCCTTTCTCTGAGAAATTAAGTAGCCTTGAGTCTGAAAATTTACACTTGAGACTAAAACATCTCCAACATAAAAATGTTGTGTGTGGCTTAAATAAGATTTTTTTTGCATCAAGACCTTCGCCTTCAAGCTCTAGGATAGCGTAAAAAAACTTCTTTGACAGATCTCTCTTACGTATCTGCATAATCAGTTATCTTCTTTGACTTGATACCAGTTTTGTCAACAATTTCTTTCTATAACAGGTTACGGGAGTTGGCCTTATATACCTATCTCTACGAGCATCCGTCAAATTGACGGGTGATCAAATACGTATTTATTTAAAAAACCCCAATTTATTAAACTACATCTCAAGTACAATAAAAGGCTTTACGTGAAAATAAAAATAGACAATAAGGAAAATTTTCTTTTTAAGTTATTACGAAAATGATTATAATATAAAGAATGGTATCCTACAAAAATAATGTTTCTCTAAAAGATTTGTACAAAGAAATTATCCCTTTCGGGTATTTCAGGTTAAATAGTTTTAATCAGGAAAAAAGTGTCGAAAAAAAAGAGGGGAAATAAATAACAAAAATTAAAATATGGTATGAATACCATAATCTGCCACTTTAAAACTTGACATCATCTATATGAATCATTTCAGAACTCCATGCACCTTTATCTATCTTTTATTTACGCTAGTGGTTTACAATATGAATTCCAGTTAAAAGCATCCTCCACTTCTTTGCTAATTGGTTTTTCACAAATTACTGACATCCTTGTGTTTGTTGTTCTGTTATCCTTATTATTTTTTATTTTATCTTTGAATCGTATTCTCTTTTCAGAGTCATATATATTTTCTCCGGAGATTATTTCTTGAGGCGCACATAAAAATGTTCTTACCACGTCATGCTGCCAACTATATGAAGACCGGCTCGTGCCTTAGAAGATATTCTCAGAGATTATCGCAGATTCATAGCGCTGGCTGTGAAAATTCCTTGTGTGTGTGTTGTTTATGTTTGCACGAACACATGAACTAATATTTTTTTGATATGACATTTAGTCTGCTGCACGCTTTGTGTTTCGAATAACACGAGGATTACTCTGATAACGATTTAACATCCATGCGAAGTAACATAACACCAGGGCACTATTCGTTACTGTTACTTATAGAGGCGCTATTGGATAATTAAAATGGGTTCTTGGACTTTCTTTGAGCCATATTTGCATTGGAGGTATAATTTTACAAGTGGAGCCAAATATTGTAAGGATTGTTTACGTAATCAGCTAACCGTCAATTTTACGGATTCCGTAAAATAGGTAGACAAAATAAAGATTTTAAAAATTTATAAAGATTAGAAAATAATAATTGTGGCATTAAACTCTTTTAATGAAATAGAACTTTACGATGCAAAATAGTTAAGATTAATGATATGTTTTTTGGTGCTTCATTTCAAAGTTTAAAATCCGTCAATTCACGGTTCCCGTAAACCTAGTGTGTAAATGGTATCATTCCATCAGAGAAAATTTTAAAGATATCAATTTTTAACTCAGTTTCTAAATTTTGAAAATTGAGTCTACTCTCTTGAATAATGAATTTTTAATTATTGAGTACAAAAATATTTTTGTACTTATAGACAAAGTGACGTTATCTCGGGGATACGACCATGCTCGAGAATAATTATGCTGTCCTCCAAAAGTCAATTGTTCTCCCAATATTGTATTTTATACCAAAAACATGATTCGTAAACAATGGCATTTATTTATGTACGCACAAATAGTAGAAAAAATGAGGATCGAACTTTTGTCTAATTTCTATGCTTTAAAGAAATAAAATTTCCATTTTAAAGCAACAATTTTTCTATATTTAAAGGATAATTTAATTTACAACTCATTTAGTGATGTGCGCAACATCTATTATATATTCTCTTAGGGCGGTCAAGTATTTTACCTTTAATTTCCTTTAAAAAAATATAAAAAAGTCATAGTCAATTTAAAAGTGTAATTTGAGTTAAATGAAGTTGTAAAAATAAAACAATCTATTCATAAAAGGGTAAAAGTTCTTTTCTTTAAATGAATAGCTTCATAGAAAAGTATGCAGAACGTTATTCTTCAGACCAAAACCAATTTAAATTCCCTATTTACGTAAAAAATTAAAAATCGTAAAATTTTACTTCGAAGAAGAAAGTTTGACAAGTATAACATAAATTTCCTAAATTACCTTTATTTAGACTTATCTAGAATGTTAATCTTTTGTTTCTATTTAAGAAATCTTCTTTTCTCCAACGATACAACCGAAAGATCATTAGTAAGTATTGTTTTCTTAACAAATCCTGATTTAGGCAGAATACTTACTTTCTTTTCACAAATTTGCTTTAGAGATTATTTCAATTGTCAAAGATTTGCTTATACATATTCTTGTAACACAATTAAAAGAATCGAAGAATATATTACATCAATAAAAGACCAGCTACTAAATAAAATATATACATCAATACTAGAAATAATACAGAATATATAACGTGTGGAGCGTACAATGTTTATTTAAATTTTTAATTAGTTGAAATTTGTCTTTATTACGTTGAACTTATCAAAAAATTAGTAAAAATTTAAGCTTTCCAGTTTCAAGAAAATAATCAGGATTTATTTTTTACTTTAAGTATCTCAAAAACCTTCTTATAAATACGTAAGGTTTTTTAAAACATCTTTTTAATTTAACGTGCTAATTTCTGGTTCGAATCAGACACATCAAATTTTTAGAAAAATATTTAATTAAATCAATTAAAGCTTATCTCACCCATTTTTTACAGATAATGCTATATTTATCTTTCTAGATATTTCTTAATCGCTATTTCAATTTATATCAAAGCAAGTTAAATTCCAAAAAATACTTAAGTTGACAATTTAAATTAAAGAGTACTTAAATTTGACATTCTTAATTAGAAAAGTGATATTTAAAGATTATTTTTTGCTGTGATTACCCAGTCGTCAGAACAATTAGTGTTGTTTTTGTTGGTATTAGTGTGCTAATATTGTTTACATATTTGTCAAAAGGATAAATAAAAACTTGGTCTGCTATATACTTGCTATTTTTTTGCCCCTCCTTATAATAGGCATTATAAGTGAGACAGACTGGTCTGCACCTAAATCTTTTTTAATAGAAATTCATTCAATATGGCATATGATTAATTTTTTATTCCTTCATTGATTTATTTATTGTGGGAGGACATATTGAGACAAGAAGAAGCGGTAACTGGTAGCTGTTGGGGGCCTATTTTGAAAAAAAAAAAAAAAACTAAGTATTTAATGATAAATTTGTAATGAACTTTGCAGAAACGTTGACTAATCCCATATTTTTAGTTAAAAAACATCCTTCTGTTTACAGCTTTCACGATGGAAGAAAAATCATTGGTATTGGACACACGTACTTTTAAAATCCTACCATAGTCTTTGTTTTTCGGCAGTCACCAACATAAACATCTCCAACGGCCATCGATTCAATTCATATCTACCCTTGTCATAGATGCACAAACTTACCACACTCACACCTTTTTGGGCTCATGTTGATAAGATTCAAAGACACAGAGAGATTAGAAGCATCTTGCTCGGTTTCAGTCTGTCTAAAAGTTCAGCTAATTTCATTTTAGGGGTTAAATTTTTTTTTCAAAAAAAATAGGGCCCCCAAAAGCTACCATCAACCAAAAATTATTTTATTTCAATCTTTCAGATCTGGTATACTTTACACTCTGAAATCCAAAATAAAATTTAAATACACTTTCTTAAAAAATTTTACAGATGAGTTGTCTTTGAACAGATCGATAAACATAAATAAATGATAAAAGTACAATTTTGATTAGCGTTACACCTTTCTGTGTTTGTATCGTTTTTTGATTACTTGTAAAGCTTTCTACATGTTACGTATGTATTCCAATTATAGTATATAAAATGATACTTGTGAGATATAAATTGTGAAATATTTTAATAATAAATATGCTTTCCTCTCATCATTTTATGTGATTACTCCCATTTCTTATTATCTTTTTATGATCAAAAGTATTGCATTGAAATTTCTAGTACGAATTTGTAAAACATATCAAAGGTTTGGAGTTATACTTTGTATCTGACATGTTCCAAGGTAAAATATGTCTCAAGTAAATTTTGTTTTATATTTTTATTTATTGATTTTTTTTGGAGAATCTGTCGGCCTCTCATAGTATAGAGTCCGTTTCTTTTATTTTGATATTTAATCATCATCTAAATTTTCTGGTGTGCTAATATTTTATTCAAAAAAAATGTCTCGGAATTTTATAAAACAATCAGAAAAGTTCAAACTCGACTGATAAAAATCTTGTTGGGATGGAAGGGGGATACTACAGTATCTACCATTGTTTATGCACAATCTGGTTGAACTGGACCTCTTCTTCTGGGACTTAATATATGACGAGTTATCTCATCAATTTAACCCTTTTTTTGTTCATTGTCTTATCAGATTGTCAATCGAGAGTATGCTTATATTTCGAACATTTTCTTTTTAATTTTTAAAAAAACAGTTTTCTTGAAAAATACGACAAATTCCATTGTAATAGCTATATTTGTATTTTTTTATTAAATAAATACATAACCTGAAAAGATTTCTTACACAAATTGACCATCTATAGAAAAACTTGGAAAAAAGTAGAAAGGAAGTCTTTTAATAGTGCATACATCTGAAATTTTGTCATCTCCAGTTAACACTTAGTTAATATCAGTTAGATGTAAGACCATCTCTTACTACACTATTTACAATATAGACAGTCAAATAGCTTATTTTTGTCTTAAAGATAGTTCAGTAGATGTTCGTCTTCTAAATTTTCAACGAGGTGTAAAAAATTCATTTACCATTTTTAAGGGTAGTAAAATAAAAACACACTGGATGTATACTTTATCCTCCATCGGAGTATAAAGTATAACTGATCCAATGTGTTTATCTATTTCTAATTTAGAAATATTATTGGAATATCTGTGGCGCCCGATGACGGGTAAGAGTCCAGAACTTATAAAATTCTCCACGATGGACCTTCCGGAAGAAGAACAAGGGTTGTGTTACCGTCAGTCATTCAGCAACCAATAGTCAGGCTGAATCTTCCTTCAAATCAGATCTGAAACCTTAGAAACTCATATGTTTCAGATCTCTTAAAAAAACTATAAAGAAATTATTTAATAAATAATAATGAAATTTAAAAGTCTTCAACTTCTTCAACATCTCTAGTTGACCAGCTTGCTGGCAAAGGGTGGATTTAAAAGATTTAATATTAAAGCTCTTGTGGTCCCCTTATAGTTCATCTTAATCCTGGGGTTCTGGGGCTAAAAACTATTTATAGATCAGAAGTTCTAGAACCTTCTAGAACAAGAAATAACAAAATAAAATATTTTTATAAATGTGGTAATTAATACTATCGTTTAATGGTGTTGGCAAATCCTGCATGGGGGTTAAAGATTATAATTTTTATATACGACATCTCCCTCCTCAAGACCAATCTTCTCTCAAAAAATTTTTATTTGCCCTGAGATATTTACTAGATTTCTTCACTACGTATGCATCTTCTGAGATTTTTTCCACAATTGTGTAACAGTCTTCCAATTACTTAATAATTTATTTTGATTCTTCCTAAAAATCATCACCTTCTGAACCAATCGCAAATGTTTTTTGTTTTCAACTTTGCCCTTAATTATAGATTTCTTGTATTTTTCAAAAACCATATTTCTTTTCTGTATGAGTTTGTCTTTGGAAAGAAAAAATTTCCTTCTGTCCATATGGTTGTCTATCCTAAATGGAGGTATGTAAGAATGCATGAATATAAATGGGGATGTGCCTAATGCTCTATGAAATGATAAATTACTGCTAAAGGAGCTTTTCGACGACTTTTGCCACGATATTTTTCCAAAATTACATACTCTTTATTTTAAGCCAGAGACTCTGATTGACTCTTTCAACTGATCCTACAGTTTCATGGTGCCAGGTGATGCATATATCCAGGTAAACCTATACTTCGTGACCAATTTTGGATTATTTCATTCTTTAAATTCTAATCCAACATCAGAAAATATCCTTGATGGGGTCCGTGTTTCTTTCTATTAGTTCCACAATACACTTTTTATAGTTTTACTCTTCTATATATGGATAATTTTTGTTTTCTAAACATTTTGTTGTAAATGATTAATAGCGGACAATATCCCATTTGTAGGAATTCTTACTTGAAGTTCTCCCATCAAGTCGCTTCCCTAAAGTCATTTTTTGAAGCTGAAATTACAAACTTTATTCTAGTATTTTATGTTTTCTCGGCTGTCTGCTTTATTACAAATAACACATTTTCTGTAAAATACATCAATATCTTCCTCCATATTTTCCCATCTATATCTTTTATAGTAAAAAACGGTATTGTGTTTGATGATCCATGACCTGTGATAAGATGATACTCGCTTATATATCTGTATCTTTGGAGTTTTGACATTGTAGAATCCATTTGACATGCGTTACAGTTTCTGTAATCTACATAAAACCGTCTGCTATATTTTTTTTATTGTGCAAAAAGCATTTTCCGCTTCCTTATTTATCTTTCTAGTGTTTTTGAGTTTCTTGATTGACCCTTGAGGAATATCAAAATTAAGGTTCATTATCTGAGAGTAATCACGGATAAACTCTCTGCAATAGTTTTGTCTTCCTAAAAATGATCGAAGTTCCTTTTTAAAGTGGTGGTAGAGGATATGATTTAATAGATTTACCTTAGAAGGATCCGGAAGTAGTATTTTCCCATCTTTAATAATGCTCCCAAGAATTTTAATTTCCTTCCTGTAAAATTTACATTTGCTTGTAAGACTATATTCGCCTCTTCCAAACAATGTAATACGCGGTTGATGTGTATTTTATGCTCCTCATTGATGTTGAAAAAAAATATTACGTCATCTAAGTATGGGATATAAATCCCGCACTTCAATGTCTCTAAAGAGCTGTCCATTATTCTTTGGAAGGTGATGGTCTGCATTTGCAAAGTCAAATGGCATACGATTATACTAATATAGACCTCCCTTCCAAGCGAATGCTGTTTTCTCTTATCTTCTTCCTCACCTCAATTTGGTAATATACCCTTTGTGGCATCTAAAGTAGAAAATATAACAGCTCCTGAAACAAGATCAAAATCTCATCGATTCTTGGTATCGGATATTTGTCTTTGACAGTGATTTTGTTTAAGGGTCTAAGTCATGCACATTCTTAATGAACCATCTGCGTTTTGTAATAGGAACTATTCTACTACACCAAGGACTGCTTGATCTTCTAATGATACCTTGTTCAAGGTTGTTTCTAATTTCATTGTCGATTGCTTTCTCGAAATGGATTGGTATTCTGAAATTCTTCTGACTTCTTAAGGGTATATCACTTGTTATTCTTATTCTGTGTTTCCCTAAATCACAAATTTTTCTGGATCAATCGCATTATTAAATTTTCCTTCCATTCGATCAAAAACATCTCTTTCCAGCTTTGATAGGTAGAACATATGTTTCTCTTGTTTGAACTATTGTTTTTTACCATCTCTATGATAATTTCTGGATACCTCTGAATACATCACACCAATAATGATATATCTAGGGCACTATCCACAACTACTGGATTAAATTTATACCAACGACCTCTTATCCGAATGTTTTTTATTATACAATTTACAACTACTTTTATAGGACTGCCCGAAGCAGTAGTCAAGGTGGTATTATATCTCGAAATTTCTGCTAAATTCAAAACCATTTCTAAGTTAATTAGTGATATATCAGCACCGTGTCTATAAGGCAATCGTAAGTAGAATCGTTAAATTTTACTTCTATAAAGAAAGGATTGTTCGAAACCATATTAATACAAGAAAAATTAAATCTTTTAATATTCACTGTTTCGTCATGACTTTCTAAATTATCCTCCTTATTAATATTTTCCAATGATTTATCTCCTTCTTAATAGAAAAATGTTTCTTCCTAAGCATCTTCAAGGTTCTACACTCCGTTGTTGAGTGTCCCTTTTTGTCTATGAAACTCACAATATTTCTTGCTGTTGTTCCACGGATGCTTGCTATCCTTGACTAATTGTACTTCCGCATGACCAGTACAATTCTTATCCATTGCTTCACTTGGCTTAACGTTTTCTCGGGAACGCTATCCAAAGCCACCTCCTCTGCCCTTTTGATGTAATTCTCCCAGTTCTGAGCATGTTCTGCTGCTTGCAAGAGTAATCCTTTAATTCCAAAGGGGCCTTATTAATAATCACATCGGTGATTGGTTTTATATCATATGTCCTTTTTCCATAAGATTGTTGCGTTCTTCAATAAAGCGGTAAATTCCCCCCTCGACGTAGCGATCAAGCCATCATGAATTTTGAGAGAGAAATGCTAGTATCTCTGGTTAGAAAAACGTTGTTTCAATGCATCCACTATTGTCTTAAGAGACATTGTGCTAAGCGAACTTTTCAAAGTGCTAGATGCCCATGTCAGCGCTTTGCCTCGCAGATGCGTCACAATAACTCTGATAATTTGAGCCTCACTTAGCTCCAGAAACTTAGTAATGAATTCAACTTCATTGAGCCAACTAACAACATCTTCGCCTTCTTCCCCAGAAAATTCCTTTATCGATTTTATCGACGTCGCCATATCGTTTAATGGTGTTGGCAAATCCTGCATGGGGGTTAAAGATTATAATTTTTATATACGACAAATACCACAATATCCTATGCACAAAAAGCATTTTTTATTGCTTTTTGAAAAAAAAAATACTTATCAGTTATTACATATCTATAAATATAAACATATTTTTACAATCTTTATTAAAGTCTCAACATACCCTATTTCGTCAATTTTAAGTAAATTCTAGTAGTATAATCTTTTAGTAATCTTGACATTAAATAGTTTGAATTGTCTAAAATCAAAAATATTGAAATTCTCCCTTAATTCTTTTTAATACTAACAGATAACTAACATTTAACTACGAAATTAGATAGTAATTTGATTAAGCACCCTTTTGCATGTAATTTATCGATGTCTCATAAAAAAAATCTTTTCCTACCGCTTAAAAGACTTTAAAATCTACACAATTGGCATTTTTGATCCTTATTATTTGTGTGCTGCATTTGGATGGACTAGGAGAATTTATTATAAAAGGATCTAGTCACACTTTAAATGGATTGCTTGATCTGTATTTGCTAAAATTGGTCCGTATGAAGATAAGGTTGTGGGTCTTCCTGCATTTTGAACATTTTTTTGAAGGGCTGGTAGAAGAAAAAAAAATTACGTTAACAAACTTTTGCTTAAAGAATCGCACGCATAGAAAAAATATGTGATAAAGTCGCAAAAATATATTTTATTCTCAAATATTAAATTTTATTTGTTTTTAAATTCTACTTTCAAACGTATTTTTTTTAAGGGAGGGGGTGCGATTTTTTTAATAGTTTAAAATTGTCTATTTTCGTTCTAAGAAAAAAATGTTGCACCTGAAAAAATTGCATCTCTTTATATTATCTGAAAATACCAGATACGCATTTTACGATACCAAAAATGGGGAAAAAATCAACAAATAACAGGATTGCTAATAAAATCACAAGATACCTAGTTCTGAAAAGAATAATGGATTTGCTTTAATCAAACAAGAAACTGGTGCATTTAACGTTTAATTTCTTTCTATTAGGTTTTTATTGAAATTCATACGTGAGGGTCTTAAAATAAGTACCTCTTTGAAATTTTTTTAAAAATCATTGACGCTAACAAAATTTCTTAGAGACCAAATCATCGCTTGTTTCGGTTAAAATTAGCAGTCGTTCTTACAGTTTTAATTTGTTATTTGACACAACAGTTCTCAACCTTTTTGGAAGCCCAAACTATTTGTTTGAGATGACCCTTTTTAATAGACTCTATTTATGCAAAACTATCTAGAAATTTAAAAGAATATATTCACATGTAGTTTTTTTTTCGCGGCCCCTGTTTGAGAACGCTATTCTAAAAAGTAGTACTCCTTTAGGACACAGCTGTTATTAAAAAAAGAAATCTACGAGATTTTGTTAAACATTCCTTTACCATCATAATTAAATATATTCGCAGTGAAGATTTAATTTTCAAATTATTAATCTTAAAGTTGCTGTGGTAAAGCTACACTTATTTTTTAGCTCTTATAAGTCTCACAATGTTTTGTGGTATATTTTTAACATAAATTATGTAACTGGTCATTTTAAGAATCTATTAGACTGAGACATTTAAATACATTGCTTACACCAAATATATTTTAAGAGGTAAGCTAGCAACATTAGTCTGTTGATCGAATACTTTTAGACAAATTTCATCCCTGAAATTCCACAAGTCTACTTAGAGTTAAAGAAGCAAAAAGTACATTTTATAAAAAAGTTAATTACCCATGAAGTTCCTTAAAATATTCTTTTGTTTATTTCTGAATTTCATACCTCTTTATTGTTCTTTTTTTAGATACAATATCTCAGGATATGATCTTGAAAAAATGCTATCAAGAAAAAGAATAACATAGAGTGTTTTTTAAGATCAGCCCTTTACCAGCTTTCTATTTTTGTTCGAATTAAATATTGTTTTGAATGTTTTCTCATAATTGATATATTCAACAAAGAAGAAGAAGTCTTTTTGATAAATTATTAAGCGCTGTAGAAAACAATTATAAAGATGCTACACTCTACAGAAATATGTTAAAAAAGTTTTTCGAGGCCTAATGATCTATTAACGTGAGCTTTTGATCTTACAAATCTTTCATTCCCCCATAAGCTTATTTATAAAAGTAAAATAAGTCAGTTGTTGATAATAATACTGAACTGAAGAAATTTCTTTTAAATTTTTGTGGGAAATACCTTTTTTCAGAAAAATACTCAAAAAGATCTCAAAAGAGAAATTTTCCAGAGATCTGTCTATTGAGAGAGATATTGATGCTAAAACCTTGTAATAGAAATGATTTTGAACTTCAGAATCTTTTATTGTCAAGATCTCAATGCTGTAATTAAAAAATGTCTAAACTTTTAAACAAAGCGTTTTTCTTGCATCTTAAATGTTTCTTGTGCTCTGAAATTTTTTTTTATTTATTTAAATTTTTTGATCACAATATCTATCCATTAATTCTGAAAAGACAGGTTATAATTTTACAATTAAGGTATTAGTTCGCTCACCAATATTGTGATGCTTGGTATCCTCCAAGCTAGTAAATGTATTGTTAAGATTAAAAAGATTTATTTGTTTCATGGGTTATTTTTATTCCTCATTTTAATAAATTTTAATCAGATTTTTATCTAAAGAATTACCTGCCCTAGGTAATCTCAGAACGCAGTGGGGAAAAGACTTCATGTGCCAAATATTATTGTAGAAAAACCTTACGTGATGAAAATACAAAGTAATTTTGGCTTATATTGTACAAAAAATATATTTTAAGACAACTCTCTGCAGAAATAGCTCAATGCTTTCAACAAAAAGTGATTACTATTGAAATAAAAGGCCTTATTAAGGTAATTTAACGATTATTAGAGTTCACAGGCGTGACAAAGCATTGTAAATTTTTATAAATGAAGTAAATGGTGGGACTTAGCCGGTGCTAATGAAATACTAATAACGTAAGGCTCCCTGGTTGTTTCCTAAAAATATATTTTTATGTAAGTAATAATCGGATTTGTGAGTCTTATCTGTTTATTATATTGTCAGAAACAAAGTTGCGTATATAAAAATATTTCCTCAGGATGATTGTCTTCTAGACATGAACTAATTTTAAATAACTGGGATCAACAATTAACCAGTGGGAATTATTTACTACAATAAACACTTTTTAATTTTAACTTGAAGAAATTGAACGCTGTTATATTAAAAGTTTATTATCACAAAAACTTTGACGACATTTTTTGTTACCCCTATCCTGACAAAAAAGGGTTTATTTTTTATCGTGTGGCTTGGTATGTTAGTTTACGGGATGTTTTTGAATTATTGCAAATAAAGCTCTAAATCCGCATAAAAAAACAGAGCTTTATCCAATGCGAAATCAATATCAACTCATTCTATGGATCTCCCCATTTTTCTCTGACGAAGATAAGATGGACCTATTTAAATCAAATTAGACGCGAAATACGCCTCCTAGTATACGATTTAAGTGTTTTAGATGATACTAAGCTTTCTACAAAATTTTAAGAGACTGAGTACTACTCTAAAAATTGCAACTGTCTTGACTTTTCTTTCTGGAACTTTTTTATAGAGGTTTTCTTACTTCTTAACGCCTTACATAAGTCCTCCTATTACTTAGTTGCAGGGATATATAACTTCCATAGCAATAACCATAACGTTTTGATTGGGAATAACAAGACAAATAAAAAGTTTAAAATTTTTTTATTTAACTCCATTGACAACTAGTTTGTGTTCTTTACACCCGTATCTACGTTCTCAATTCATCACATAGGTATGCTTAATATAAAAACCTAGTAAATTGGAAAATTTTAGAACAAGACAATAAAGATTATGTATTAAATGTATGGTAAAGAACTTTCACTAAGAACCAACTCAAAATGAGAGTTACACGATATTGTAAAGCAAGAAAGAACTTTTTTTACACCTTATCCAACCTTCCCTTTTCTAAACTAAATTTAAATAAATTTAATAAAAAGCGATCAAATGACGCGTATGGTAGGTTTGGTGCTACGCAAAGTCTGTAGATAGACGAAAAAACATCAGTCAAATACTGTAAAACCTTAGATGATCTTTTCTAAATTGATCATTAAACTCTAAAATGATTCCTGAACTTAAAAATTATTTTCTAAATTTAATTGTAATTATCTACTTTATGCAATAAATTTCTTTGTTAACTGATCAATCGATTATGACTTATCTCAGCCCTTAAAATTATATTATTTATACTTAAACATATTGTTATTATTTTCATTTCCTTCGTTGGATTCGAAGACTCGTCATGATAAGTGCATATTGAATAGCAGTTCTTAATATAAATTAAATCATGCTATAAGAATAACTTTTTTGTTTACAAGATCATGTTCGATTTGGCCATATATAGTGTAAAACAAGGGGTAAATCTCTACGTAACCTCCAATTTTTAAATTTCAAAAAAGACTAACACCTGAATTCGTTATTTTTTATAAATCTTCAACAACTTTCTATTCTTTTATTAATTAGTATAGATCATACATATATGTAATTACTCCTTTTACAAAAATTTACCTGAATAGATTATTCACTTATCTTTAAATCTAGAACAAGCGATAATAAAAATAGTGGCATTTTTGAATTTGACCTTAGAATTTTGCGAACATAAGTTGTTTTTCTAATTCGTTTGTTTTTAAACTATTGCGTCAATTTAAAAAAGCATTCACTTTCTAGAAAAAGAATATTTCATCACACCAACCTAGAAAAGAAAGTTCCTTGTTCCCAGATGCAAAAGAAACAGTCTCATCCTTAAACTCGTAGCGCTTCAATAATTCACACAAAGTAAGGTTACCATACTCTTCTCGGCAATTACTACAAGGGTTCTATATGGACATGGTAAAGGTCAGAAATGTTTTTCTAGCATCTTAAAACTTGTTTGCATTTCATTGTTAAATTAAGCTTGATGTAAAAAAAACACAAATAAAGGATCAACTTCTTTGCCAAAGTTGCATTTTCGCTTGTTTTCTAAAAGTAAAATTTTCTTTCTTTTCCTCAAATGAAAGTTATATTTTTCTTTCTAAAAGTATATTTTTTTTTGAATCTTCTCGTGTTAAATATTTTTTTAAAACGAAGTAGATAAACTTTTTTTTCGCGAATCTCTTTATTCAATAAACGCTTCTACAATTCGAACATCAATCATTTTCAAATTTTTAGAAGATGAAAACATTCCTAGTGACAAAATCTTCTTATACCTTTGAAAATTAACAGTGTATGAAAGCATAACAAAAAATAATTTTCTAATCATCTTATAAATAAAATTTTTATTTTTGAATTTTTTAACCCCTATTATAAAAAAAAGATAAAAATATATGAAGAAAAAGTAAAAGTTCTGATTTATGGCTTAAGACGATTTTAAAGTCTAAAATGTCTATTTATTATTGTTTTATAAAGATTTTTGTGTGTACTTTGTGTTAATTTGAGGTCAAATCTGCTATTTTAGATTCATGCTGTTGTTTTGTAAAAAAAGAAAAGAATATCGGGAGGGAAAAAGATCTATAACTCTTAGACAAAGAAAAGTAATACTACATCAATGTCCCGTTTAAACGGGATAGCTCTGCTAGTCATATATATAAAAGAATGTTTTTTTAATTTTTTAACCCCTATTTTAAGAAAAATACAAAAAAAAATCAAAAGAATTTAAAGTTCTGTTTTTTGGCCTTAGACAGTATTAAAGTCCAAATCCCATTTATTTTGTTTTATAAGCATTTTTGAGTGTACTTTGTATCAATTTGAAGTCAAATTTGCTATTTTAGATTCATGCTGTTGGTTTATTAAAAAAAGAAGATAACTAGAAGATCAAGACCTACACTCATAGGAAAAAAGACAAATAACAACACATCTGTAGGATATCTGATCTTACACTATCAGGTTTTATTATGGTTTTTGTTCTGATCTGAAAACATCAGTTAAAAATAACATATAAGTAAATTATTATAAATAAATCAGTTTAATCCCAACACATCAATGTCCCGTTTCAAAAACGATAGCTCTGCGAGTTCATCATCATATCATATTAATAAAAGAATTTCACATTTAATTTTTTAACCCCTCTTTCGAGAAAAATACAAAAAAAAAATTAGAAAGATGTAAAAGTTCTGATTATGACTCAAGACAAATTCAAAGTCTAAATTTCCATTTATTTTGCTTGATAAGCATTTTTGTGTGTACTTTGTATTAAATTGAGGTCAAATCTGCCATTTTAGATACAGGCTGTTCTTTTGTAAAAAATAAACTACTTTTGGAAAAAAAAGAAAAGTGCATCAAAGTCCCGTTTCAAACGGGATAGCTTTGCTAGTCAATATATATAAAAAGTTTGTATTTCTGATTTTATTTATTTTTTAACCCCTCTTTTTTTAAAGTTTTTCAAGATATTTTAAAAACTCATCCTATTCTCAGAATGGGTAGCTTCAGCTAGTTTTCTTATTAATAAAATTTTATTTTTGAATTTTTTAACCCCTAAGACCAAAAGTATTTTTAAATTAAAAAGATGTTAAAGACTGGAAGGAGATTAATATATTTTAAGTAAAGAATTTGTGTTTATTTTTTTGAAGAATATTTATGGGGTAGGAGAACGTTTCATTACTTTAGTAATTATTTCTATTTTGATATTTTAATAATTAAAGAATAAGAAGGTGGAAAAGGGGTGGGGGCGAATATAAATTTGAAAAACACCGTGAAAAAAAGCGTTTAGTTAGTAGATAGTCCTGTTTTGAACGGCATAGCTTTGCTCGGTATATTAATTGGATTTCGGGTATATAATTTTTACCCCTAAGATAAAAAAAGTTGAGAAGAATTAAAAATTATTTAGCTTTAGAAATAGTTTAGAATGTTTGTAAGTTAAATTTAAATGCTTCTTTTTCTATAGCAAGAATTTTTATGGCTACTGTGGTATTAACTACATTTAAAAAATTATCTATTTAAATAATTTTTAAATTACCCCCAAGAAAAATATACAAATAAATGGATCCTCTAAAAAATGTATATTTAATAAAAGGATACTGGTAGGACAGCCGGCGGAAGTATTATAGAAAGCTTCCTTAGAAATGGCCGCATCTATCAGTTACGCCAGATAACAAATGTCTAAAATAGAAGCTTTATCGATCATCCTAGGTCCATTCTTTTTTTTTTTTAGATTTATAAGGTGTTATGCGAAAAAAGAAAAACCTCCGAAAACATAGTAAAAAAAACTAGAATATATTGCATGAAATTTTCCGTTTTTTAACGGATAGCTTTGCTAGTCTTATCAATAAATTTTTATTTTTATATTTTTTTACCCCTAAGACAAAAAAGTAGTGAAAATTATTATTATGAAAGCTCATAAGTAGCTTAGACTTAACATGTAGTTAAAAATTTTACATCTTGTTTTCGTGCAAAAAACATTTCTATGCACACAAAGTCTAAATTTGAACCTTTATTGATAATTCTAAGTGTATGCTTATTTTTTTTTGTAGAAATAATTAAAAAAACAAACTTAAAGCGACACAGAGAGATAACCAAAACAATAGCGCATCGAATTTTGACAACGGGGATAGCTATGCTAGTATTTAATAAGATTTAAAAGAAGGGTATTATGATAAGGTATTTAAAAGAGACTCCCGAGGTTAAAAGTAATCTTAATAAAAGATTTTGTAGTAGTTCTATTTTAAGAGCTTTTAAAAGAGAAGGGGTTCCTTAAGGCACTACATATAGTAAAATAGTTTTCAAAGCCTCTACTTGTTATTAATTCATTTTATTTGTTGCTTTACAAAACAAATCACTAAAGGATGATTTTTTTTGCTTTATATAACAAAAATGATATTAAAATTCTTTATTTTAGCTTCTTCCTCGCAAAAAAAATTTCTTTTTCTGAATTTAAGTCTTTTTGAATGTACTTGTCACAATTTTATATCTCTTAATTTATATCATAAACCAAAGGATAAAAACCCCTTATATTTCTTTTATATATCTAAAAGGGGTCCATAAATGAGACAGATGTATTTTCATATTTGTTTAAAAAGGATTATAGTAGTTTAAGAAAATTTATGAATTATAGCTTTTCTCTAAAATAATACATTTCAAGCAAGATACGAATATATCTGTCGTACCTCCTTGAGAAGTACAACTCGAGAATAGAAATAAAAGATTTATTTTTATATTTCTCATAGGGGTCACGAAGTAAAAAATATTTATAGACGAAATATTTAACAAATATTTAGATCACTAAATATATATGTGGTGTATACCACAATATCCATTCTTTAAGCAGAAAATAGGGTACTGACGCCCATTATTATAAATTAAATATCTCACTGACGTAAAATGTCTAAAGTAATTCTCATAATTTAAACACACTCTGATTATTTTAAAACAAGACCACTATTTCAAAAAGATTCTTAATTTATATCAAGATCGATTTTCTTGTCATCTACAACTTTTTTTGCTCTTCACTTACATTGAATACATTCATTATAGGTAAGAATTTCCTTTGTCACTGAGAGATGTCAGCACATAGGAAAGAAGTCTAATAGCAACCCCACTTCAAATATACTTCCATATATTATTCTTTGAAACCCCCCATTCTAGGTATGCTAGATATAAAAATTCCACTTTTAAATTTCAATCTTATTTTCTCGTAATTTGACTTCACAACACGTCATTTCTTTAATATTTAAAAATTTAAATCTTCAGCTCAGCAAATAACAATTAAATAGTACAGCAACCATAAACATTTAGATTCCTTTTGAAACAAGTTTACACTCCCATGTAACGCACTAAGATTTTATTTTTTAAAGTAAGGGACATTTTGCCTGTAATTTTTAACAAATTATTGGATAAAACATGGGCTATATTAAAAAAAATTTATACCAAAATCATCTATCATATTAAGTCAATTCATGATTCTTAAAATGCTAAAATGTGATTTTTACATTTCACATGGATATGAAATAAGATATGTCGTGTTATTATACACCTCAAAATTAAATTAAAAGAATTTCCGAGCTTCAAATTGAATTGTTGTATATTTTAATAAAAAGTAAACTATCCTTTTATTTTTTAAAAATTGAGACAAATATTTTTGTTTACAATTTGTTGTTCGTTAATTAACACTGAAGAAATATAAACTAGTCTAAGATAACAAGACATGTAATACATGTTGTCAATAAAGTGATTCTATTTACTGTTTTATTAACCTTTTTGAGAAATATTTTACTTTTAAATTGTTAAGCTCAATCAGTTAAAAAATATATTCTTTGTGAGTATTAAATAACACCCTAATCGAAAATCCAATGGGTAAATTAAAAGGTGATATGACACGAATCATTATCTTTTACCTCCAGACTCTAAAGTTGACTTAATTAAATTTGTTTGTGTTTTTTATTAAATATTTTTGATGCTAAAATATTTGCCATAAATTTTTAATAAAAATGATTTTTATAAAAGCCAAATAATTAATTATTAATTTAGTCACTTATGCCTGAATATTACCTGGCTGCTGTAGAATCCATCTTAAATCATTTTTAGTTAATTTCATAATTTGGAAGAAAATCCTAGTTTTGATATTATAAAGATCATTTAAAGTATTCTTCCGCATAAAAAATACTCAACTAGTATAAAACTACTCCATAAATTATTTTACATTTTGCTGTCAATCTCTCAATCAAGATAAAAACGTAAAATCATATTTAAGTTGTCTTTAATTTAATCACAAAGAAAATTTATAGAATGTTTATAATGAGATACACTTCATAGAATCAAATGCATAATTCAGTTTACATATCTTTCACATAAAAAATTATCAGTTATCCTACGTAGTTAAAGTATAATCGTTAAGAGAAAAACAAGAAAACTGTGTACTTGAATGAGTAACAATAAATTTTTATTTCACATCTTAATATACAAAACAACAGTAATAAAATTAATAATAAGAACGATTTTAAGCAGTGCCTGCCGGCTAAGAATATAAGTTCGTCCATTATCATTCATCATCCTGCGATTGAAGTTCGAGTTTATCATAACACTAGCACTTCTTTGTTTCTTCTGTGGTATTATGACCAATCGGTTGAGATAAGTATTTCCCCAATATGGCTCATAACCTAACTTTCCATGCAGAGGTATTGTTTGGGAAATCATTCAATAGAGCTAAACATACTGTTCCTCTTGCTCCTTTGAACTCTTCTTTGTATGGTACTGTTCCAGTAGTTCTTTATTGCATTGTCTGGTCTTCCAGGAAGATGCCCTTAGCAATGTCGGACCATCTGTTCCCGTACTTCTCGTGTAGCTGTATGATCTTGATGTCTTCTTCCTGTGTGAATGGCTTCTTAGTTATATTGGGATTGAGATGGTTATGCCACCTCTCCCGACATGCTTGCCAATTCTGTGCACATCTTCTTGGCTATAAATGACCAATTTTTAGGTGAATATTTTTCTATGAGGTAGAGCAGTTTGTTGTCATCTTACTTAGTCCAGGGACCTTTTACTATCTTGTTATCCAACATATTATCCGAGTAGTTAGCTGATGTGTTCATAATAAGGATATTGTTATATTTGTTTATATTTCGATTGATCTGTGTACAATAATAATGGGAGACATACACACTACATCATGGAGGTTCCTGTTGTTATAGGTGTATGAAGCCCAGTGTACTCGTACAAAATCCTGTAAACAAGAAATGTAACAAATAAATTATTGATCAATATAAGGATAATAAAAAGAAATGTATTAAAAAAGTGATTATTTTATTGTTAGATCAAATAGTGAACATGAGGGCAGGAAGTCTTTTTAGGAAATTGTAGAGCATTCAACTAATTAATTTTATATATTTAATTCGTGTTAATTGAGAAAAAAATTTTTTTACAAATCTTGAGCTTAAGATTTTAATATCCATGGAACATTCTAGAACCCAAATGAGTTTAAAATTATCTTTAAGTATATCGAACCATAGGAAGGAAATGCGGAGATTTTAAGGTTTAAAATTTCAGTACTAATTTCTTAAGGTAAATTAAACATGTGATGTAAAAAATTAAGATTTTCCTTTTACTAGTATCGAGTGTCTGAACGAAACTCATATTTCTGTGACCCTTTTTAAGTTTTATGAGAAATGTGTTTATTTCCCTTCAAATCAAATTAGAATCGATTAAAATTATAAGTTTATGCGAATTACTCTTGCATAGATCATTGTTATTTAGATATAGTGAAACCGTTTATAATAGTTAAACTGTATTCAGTTATTTGACAAAGATAAATGTATCTTAGGGTCAAGTCTGGCTGTTAGTTTATACCACCGGAAATATTTTAAAAAGGAAATACGTTGCATTTTAGAAATCCTTCCAAGTAAAAATAATTTTTCAATAAAATAGCATGACTTGGATTTATAAAATTTTAGATCAGAATTTGATTCTTAATTTGTGAAAAAACTTCTTTCTAACTTAAAGAATACCATTCCTGATTAAGGTAAAAGATAGTTTGTTAAAGATGAATACTCAACTCTTAGAAGTATAAAATCTGGAAATAAAACAAGCCTTTACAAATAAGTTACTTTTTTCTTAATTAAGTTTACAAATTTCATAAAAAATAAAACAAAACAAAAGATTTATGGAAAGGTTTTGATATCAAACAAAACAAAATTTTTATCAAAAAAAAAATATTTCTTGATATTAAAAACATAAAAAATAGATTACTGTTGTTTATGCAGTGAATATTTAAACAGAAATACGTGAAAACAATATGTCTGTTCCTCATTAATTATTGTATTTTTTTTTAAAACGGTTCATCCTTCCACAGACAGAAGTCAATAAAAATGCTACGATTTTAAAAATTTTAAATGATAAAAAATTATGTTTAAACCTTACAGGAGATCGTATTTCTTAGATAATTCATCTGATTTAAAAATATGTTTTTTTTTTATTTTGACCTAAAATTCACTTAGACTGATTAGAAGTAACAAATGATCAAGAGGCTTTACATTATTTCTCTTTCATGATACGGGAAAAATGCAAAACAGCCGTAAAAATTATTTAAAATAAAAAGATTTTTTATAATTGTTAAGATCATTTAAAAAATAATTTTATCTACGAGTTCTAGAAGATATAAATTAAATAAATAAAAGCATAGTAAAGCTGCTTAAAATTCTGTTTATATAGTCATGGTAATATTTATTTTCTTTATGGGTAAATAAAAAAATATTTTTGACGCAAATGGGGTTTTAATTCTTGTCTATAAGAATAATGGGTTTAAAAACAAATCAAATGCAAAGTTCTAATGGAAAAAGGGAAGTATTCAGTTGCTTTCTGATTTGGAAAGGGGACAAATAATTTTTCTTGATTATAGATTTTTTGCAAATCCTTAAAAAGATAATATTTTCAATTCTTTTTTACAGAATTAATAGTTGTAAACTGTGGCATAATCGGCAGTTAGACGGCCAGAGAACATAGAATGCATTTACTATGATGCTCGTTCCCGTATGCCCGAAAACTAGATTACTATTAATCAAAATTTTTATTTGCCATGTTTGGTCTTGGGGTAAAACCATATTTTTATTTATAATAAATTTTTTAGTAAAAAGTAATCATAATGTGGAACAGTTATACAACAGTCAACCAAAATTGACTAAATAGCTATAGTGATAGTTACATCATGAATACTCCTTTCTTTTTTTAAAGCTATGATTTAATGACTATATTTATCTGAAATAGGAACAAGGATTGCTTAAGATGAACTTAGAATAAATGTCAAAAAAATTACTTTTACTTTTTATATTTTATTTTTTTTCTTGTATAAGAATATCTACTTTTGTTAGCATCTCCACTGTCTTATCAATGATGTAATCGATGTCAAGATCCAACTGTCAATTTTACTCATAATTCATAGCTGCTCACCTCGAACTCAAGTATTACTACTGGTTGTAAAATTTTCATATTGACGAGTAAAGTACAAAAAAATGGTAAAATCGTAGATAAAGGAAGAAGTCCCATTATTTCTGAGGACACATGGATATCAATCGAGTAAATAAGGTAAGATACCGATAATTGCATATACACTATTTTCTCCAGTTGTTTGCATCAATGGTTTAATAGAACCTCTGAATTGTTATTTTCAATCTTTACTAGTTGGTGTTTCTTTCTTGTATTCCATTGATCTTACTAGAATTTTATCAAAAAGTGTTTCTAGCTTATTGATTTTATGATGTTGACCAGCATTTCAAAAAAGCATCCTCCTCAGGAAAATACATAAGAAGAATACAGCAAAGTTAGACATGCCCTGGACAGATCCTATGCGGGGCATGTAGTTGGAAAGGCACTAAGATGTTGACAAGCTACTTGATTTTTCTCTTCCATAGGCAGTTGCTTAACAAGAAAAAAAGGTGGGTCTCCTGAATGTACGTGCACGTTCAAATGTATTTGGTGGTAGTATTTAGTTCCTGCTACCCATAAAGCTTCGTAATCGTAGTAAAACTTCCTGTACACAAATATCTTCCAGAGCTATATTTAATGAGATGGGAATCCCTCTTTTAATCACTTCTGTACTTCTACTGTTCTTGTACCTTTCTCATCGCCAATAATTCTCCATCAATGTATACCACTGAAGCTTGAGTTGGGCGATGACACTTGTTTGACTACCTGTGTCGATATAAAACCATATGCGTTTGTGCAAAAAATCTCCTCAGTGATATAGTAGTGTTGTAACGTTCCTGAACCTCCGTTTCATATCCCATTATTTCTTTTGAAGTATCCTATTTATTTATCACAAAGTTTGAGATCATAAATTTGTTTTAAAAATTTATTATAGGGAATTACCTTTGTGCACCCCGGTACTTACTAATTCAGTTCCAGATGAAATTTTGATGAAACGGAGTATCAAAAATGGCGTAAATTATTGAAGTATGATAAACACATGCATCACAAAGTAAAGTTTAAAGAAAATCTTCAGGTCCTATTTATCCAATACAGGCACTTGTATTTATATCCTCCCCATTGCTATACCGTCCTCTCCTTTTACTGTGTTTTTAGGGGTTCGTTACTTAATTCAGATACGGCCATTATTAGATGTTTACTGGTTCAGCTCATCTATATCTTTGCATTTTCGTCCTCGTTGATAGGGTTAAAAGACCATAAATTCACGCAAGCACATGAAGCTCTATACCTTATCTCTTTAAATCTTTATTCGTATGAATCTAGAGGTCATTGCATCTCTTAAGAGCTAGTTGCTACTGAGAAAGCAAAGCGAAAATATGGGGAGGGAACAGAAGTGGGAGGATCATAGAGTGAGAACCAAAGAAGATTCATTCAGAAACAAATTCAGTGCTTGGCGGTACAAAGAGTTAAGGATAGGCAGGTCGGGTAATGCATGCACATATCAAGGCAGGTTCTTGAAATTTATTTACATGTCTTTAGGAGTAAGGTCATTGATAGATAGAAAAAAAAGTATGATATTTTATTTTCATAGCATCTACTGGAATTGGATAATCACGATGCTGAAACTAGAGTCGTAGATAGGATTTTAATTAGTTACAAGTTCTCTATTGTGATTAATAAACTTTAAAACGAATAAAAAAAAAAGTTTTTTTCTAATTTTTTAGGATTATAGTATTTTTTGTGTTTTATTTAGTAATTGATAATATTTAAGATCAATCATTTAAATTTATTATTATGAATCATTGAACGTCAAACTTAAAAAAATTTAAAAAAATTTTACTATACAAGTTTTAAAAACGTTCATAAAAATCAAACTTTACATTAAAGAAAATTTATATTAATAAACATTAGAAATTCATTTCTTGATACTATGGAATCTTTAAAAACTAAAACTGGAATTGCATTTCGTATAAGAATTTTTATTTTTTTTTTAGTTAAAAATATCATCTAAACTCTATGGAAACATTGTTATGTTAAGTATTATCAGTCAGAAACTTAAATTCTGAGGTTTTATGAAACTTAATACTCTACCAGAACTTGAGGGTGAGTGTTTAAGGGATACATAGACAACGAGGCAATACAATAATTCCTTGTTAAGACCATCTTTTTTTTCGCTATTCTTTTTTAATCTAATATTAGTTTTAAATAAACGAAATTGCTAAGCTTTAAATTATAAAAAGACCTTTGAATACAAACACCTGATAATTATGTTTGAAAGAAGCACGAGTATCTGCTTTAGAAAAAAAAATGTGTTTTAATGCCCGGAAAATTCCAAAGTTATTTAAATTCTGACCCTACAAATTTCTAGATGTTTTCCTATTTTTCTTCTCGATAAAAAATACTCGAATTCGCCAATACCAGATAAAGTTTTGTTTGAGAAATTTTAATTGAGACCGTGTAAAAAAAAGATCCAGAAGATTAATAATCAAAAAATTGTTATTATATGTCTCTAAAGCTGAGCTTCCCAAGTATGCAGAGATGTAATCTATCCTTTTATTGCTATGTTACCTTGATTTTTTTCATGTTTTGGTCTGCATTAAAAGTTATTTTTAATTTTTTTTTGTTAAATCTCTCTATTAGTGTTAGGGCCACTGCTCAAAATAAATAAATTTAAGCTTTCCTTGAATCTTATTATCTAAGGAATGTATTGAGAACAATCTTGCTTGAATACTATTAAAGGTTCCTAAAACATTATTTTGTAGAAAAAAGTATGTAACTAATTGCAAAGACACCTTGTCCTTTAACCCATTTGCATCATCGCTCTACTTAGGCCGGGCCGCGCCTGAAAATCAGAGCCGAACGACAGACGACTGTCGCGTATCACACCGCGGTTAAAGGGCATGTGGGTTTTTGAAAACCGGACCAATGAGAAAAATTTATGAATTTTGTCAAAAATACAGTGTCTAAAACAACTAATACGCATAGTTTACATCAAACCATTTTATTTTAATTTTTTTTTAACACAAACGGAGTAAAGCAATATTGTTTTTATAAATGAATAAAATTATTTATATTGGCACGAAAAATTTAGATCAATTAGGCTCTTTTCGTGATGATTCTTTGAAATGATCAATACATAATGCTTACACCACATGAGCAGAATTATGGCATTGAAAGACTGGGTCTCTCTTGCGATAGACTATGATAAAGCATGCAACACGCTCGGTCTGAGTTTATTATCTTTTGCCAAGGTTTCAGAT
>JAGSMW010000430.1:0-20940 GCA_029286795.1 Byasa hedistus | reverse complement strand
ATGCTAGGTGAGTGTAATGTTTTTTTTTTATTGAAATTATGTTTAGTAACAACCATTTTTCGCATAAAGTAAGTGGTGCCTTTCCCGTAACAATACGGCGAATGTAAAAGACAATGTGCTTCGATAAGGAACAAGGAATCTCGTGTAGTCACTTAATTACCTACACAAGTCTTTCAACTAAAAAACATTTTTGTTTACACACTACTGTTTAACGGCAGATAAGCTGTGATGGAAACCACCAATACCAAATATATTACATCGTATTTCAGAGAGCCTCTCTGCGAGAATCTGGGGATAAAGCAACGTCGACGTGTTCACGGGAATACAACGGCAAATATCCGCGGCGAGGTGCGGTTTCTATTCTATCGCCGAGGCGGACCAGAGCCGAAATGGTCCGGAAGCGGACTCGATACCTAAAGATGACACAGGGTTGGTCAAAAAAACTAATGGGTCAAAAGATTCAAATGAAGTTAGTTTATTTATTCTGTGATGGGAATTCGGCTTAATTTTATTACATCAAACTTATTTTAAAAAAAATACAAATTTCATGTTAGTTAAAAGGTCAAATATCTGCAAAAAATATTACAAGTTACACATAAGTCACGTTAAATTATTAGTTTATTATAAGAATAAAAATAATTAATAATTTTATAAAGGAGTTTGTTCAATAAATTCTAAGATGGTAATTAAAACTGTTACGTACTTATTACGGCTTAACAAAAGAAAGTTTATAAAACTATCTTTACTCTATAAAAAATTTTACTCTATGGTCATTAATATTATATCAATGTTACGATGAAATGAATTAAATATTTATTTAAAACTAAATTTACTGTTTCAATTCGCGTTTAGATAATTTTAATATATAAAATACGTGAATATAGTTTTGAATAAATGCGCGATAGCCGCGGAAATGTTAGAAATCGGAATTAAAGATATTATAATGTAATTGGCAAACAAAAAACCAGTAGGGGGGTTTTTTTTTCTTCCGAGTTGCGGAGTGTTCATAATAAATCAATTCTAGATTTTCCGCATTTTTTTTGTAAGTGATTAATTTGAAATGATTTGAATTGTTATAATTGGCCAAATTTATGCGTGATATTATGTACCTTTAAGAAATCGCTTCGTTAGTAAAACAAATTTAAGACAAAACTACTACATACAGTTGGCAGATATTTCAATTCAATTTCTTCAGTAGTTGAAGTTGACGGTCAACACCTCGGCACACATCGAAAGAACTGAATACAATTTTTTTTACATAATGATAACCATACGATTTATCGCTATCAAACCTGATGTAATGGGTATGATGAGCTAGAACATGGTCACAGATTATAGACTTCCAGGAGCGTTGATGTTTCAAGTCAAGTATATGTATGTTCTTTAGAACTTAAAAAACTAGTTATGCCGTCGTCGTCGATAAGAGGCCTACTGTAAGAGGATGATCGACCAGTTTCACTTAAGATGATCAAGTTACCTCAGTATAATAGAAAGGTATTTGTTCTTGTGCCCAAGGGAATATGTTATTGTTTACAATGATCTGGACCTTACTGTTTTCAAAACGCAAAGTATTTAAAAGTGATTTATACATATAGCTTTGTATTTTTTTGTTAATTCAATTCTAATAAAGGGACGGCAGGAAAAATAATGATCTGATCGCTACTTAAACGATCGGAAGCGAAGAAGAAACCGTGTGAAGTAAGAAAACAATTGTAATGACCTTGCGCGGCTTTTTCTAGAAAAGTGAAAGAGTTTACGTAACTTTAAGTGAATTGTTAAACTTCCATCATATTGGTCATGCGGCCAGTACTTTTTTGTTTGTTCGGTTACGTCAATGGAAAATTGCTCATGCGCTCGTGCGGTTTTCATGTTTGCAAGAGGAAAGAAGTTTCACTTTAAATTAAGAAAACATCGTTCTAAAAATCGTTCAGTGTCATGTTAAGTTATTGCGACTAAGCTACACATCGGTTTGTAAACTTCCACTGCTGGGTAAGTTGTAATGTAATTTATATAGCACGGTCTTTATAATGCAAGTGTTGCATGAGCATGAGAAATTTTCAAGTCTCAATTATTTTAAATGTTCTCATTAACAATGCAACTTGATAAGTGTATATTAAAATTAAAAACTACTTTACTTTTCTCCAGAAATACACTCCCGGACACATCTATCGGCCCACCCAGTATTTAAAGTTTTACTCGGTGGCCTAGCGAAAAATAATGGTAGGTGGAGCAATAAGTTTTAATGCGTTTTAAGATGATTGGTGGTCAACCTTTAGATGTTTTTTTTTACTTTCGAATCAGGATTATGAACAAAAAATTAAAAATTCGAGTCTTGTCATGGTTTCAACGACCGAGGAATGAGAACAGAAAAAACTTTTTATTCGCCAAAAAGTTGGATTTTTTTATTGATGTTTTCGATTATTGTTCCATAAAAGGGCAAATTAAAAACTTTGAGCCTTGTTTGACCAAAAAATATGGATACTATGCCGAAATTGTCGTTCCAAGCGGATCACTTCCTGTGGCAATCAATTCGAAATTACAAAAAAAACCTACATAAGGGCTTGACCAATCAATCTGCTACAAAAAACTGCTATAAACTTATTGCGCCACATAATTTTAATTTTTAACTAGACCCGTCACAACTTAAACACTGGGTGGGGGGCAGATCCCGTTCCGATTAGAGCTGTCCGGGAGTATATTATAAATTATGTACTTTTGTTATAAATTTTTTTATGAAATTATCCCAACTTAATATTTATGATGAGTGAGAAAAGAATTCAGACTAGTACGCTTTATACGAGTGGGAATAATCGTTTTCAAAATTGTAATTATTTTATTATAACAAATATAATAAAACAATTACTTATTAACTTTGCGTGTTAAGATGCTATATAAATAGGCGCAGATTTCCTGAAAACACAAGTTTAGGTAAAATGTGAAGGTAAAACTTAAAAAACTCTTAAAAGTCGAGGATTAGTAACTACTCACCGGTTTGTCCCTATAAATATTACTACTGTAGTATCTATTAATTTTTTGTATGTTAAGGTTGATTTTTTTAAAATAGCATGAATTAACGGAGGTACCGTTACCGACCGTTGTTAGTAAACAATCCCCACTTTAATGCGGAGATGGATGCTTTATTTGTAATTATTGAATATAAAATCGTAAACAACAGGTAACAAACAATTTTATGCTCAGAACAAATGTTAATCAAGTTATGATGTATAATCTAAAGTTATTATACGTGGAATCTTTTGTATGCGACAAATCCTTACGGAGAAGAAAAATCTGTTATTCTGCATATCACCTTCACAGACCCTAATAAAGATAATGCAATTAGTTTCGGTTCCATTCATCATCCTATTCATAGCTTGATTAAACTTCGTTAATTAGTGCCTCCCGTTATTTCTGAAGTTATTTTTAAATATAGCTACCACATATCATAAGGTGGCCTGCCTTCTCAAACTGAGTTTGGCGTCGGCCAGACAGGCAGATTGAGAAAACTTTTCCGATCGGGCTACTAATCTTTTCTAATGTGCATTTAAGCCCAGGTTCCATTCCTTTATATCGTCGAACCCATTATTTACGCCGGCGGACCTGGAGGTTACCCGTGCTGGCAAAAAATAAGATGGAGCGATGCGGACTACATAAAAGAGAAATAAGCAGGCCTAAGCGTTAGCACTTGGGATATAATGTTGTGTGTGAATGAATGGCCAAGTCGATGTTGCTATGAATGATACAAAAAAGGTCGAGAGCTGTTCAGTTTCTTCCGGATGTGGGCGGCTGCGAATCAAGTATCATTGGGTCGTAACCGGACTATCAGTCTCACAGATCCTCAGTGGGACATGGCAGTATTCGAAAACGGCTTTGTCAGATGAAATTAGTGGAAGATTTTTTTGTTTAGTATGTGTGAGTGTGGTTGAGGCGGCAAGGAGGACCGCCCATCACGTTTATGGGAGTGTAAGGCTGTTGCGGATTTAAGAGACGAAGAAAGATGAGGATAAAATGTAAAAAAGAGGTGGGGGCACAGGGTATCACTCGGATCTAGTAAGCACTGAAAACACAACTTCTCCAAAACTGAGAGAGTTTGCGCACGAGTGGCACGCACGGAGAAGTAGCGTAACGACCGGAGTCGACAGATGTGCTAGTTACGTCCAGCCCGGAAGGCGAGGAGAGTGGACAAATAGGGACAAGGAGAGACAGGAAGGACGAGAGACATAAATAAACTGGTAGGGAGTCAGGAAGGTGTACGTGGAGCCGAAATGAGGCTAGACCGCGTATGCTCTCCCGGCGATTCGGCCCGTTATGACCTTTGGGTCGGTGGGGGCATGGGAGGTTGGAGGGGTATGTACCCTTACTAAAAAACCATTCTTACGTGGTCTACCAGGAGCACGTTTCCGGGAATTTTTTTGCCCTCCAGGATCAACCTTCGGGAACTCATAAAGGGATCCTCTTTGCAAGTCCGTGAAAAATGCAACCTTTCTTGCATGACGGTTCTTTTTCATCAGCTTACGTTGCAGTTAGCTTTCTCAACGTTCTTATCCAAGTGGAATAAAGTTGGACAGTTTTTTAATAATTCTACTTATTTATGTATTGTTTGTTTGCAGACACAAAAGGCAAAACCGTAAATATTACATTAAATATTGAAATCTGGCAAATGGCGGTTATATATCCAAATGTTCATCAGAACAATTAGCAATGAAAGTTACTACACGAGTTGATATCGGATATGTTGTTAAAGTTATTTTTATCATTTTCACTTTTTAAATTATATATAATTATTAGTTATTTGTTTATAATAAAACCGTGATGACAAGAGTTAGTACGCGATTCACTAGTTATACCGTTGTTATGAAGTCAAATTGTGTGAGTAATAAATCACCGAATGCGATCAAATTCCGTCCGGTGATGTCCAGTGTGTTGTTGTGCACCATTGTTGTGCTGAAGGTTCAGGCGTTTCAGAGAAGGTCGGTTGTGCTTCATAATACTGTTACAGCAAGCGGAACGAAGGTGCGGCATCACCATACATCATTCTAACCGACCAAAAAGAGGATGTTCGTATATGTAGGCGGACGGCCAGAGCTTTCGAAAGGTATTTGCAAAAAGGTAATTTCCGATACAAGAGGAAAACTCTTTACACGTCAAAAGCAGAACACTAAAATTGATCGAATTCGAATTCGATGACAGGCAAAGGTTTTTATACCTTGCTCGGGTTTTTTTGAATACATGGTCTATTTATTACCTAATACAAGATGTAAAACTTACACGACATATAATTACCAAACACTATAAAATACAAACTATTTACCAAAAACTCTAAAAATGTCTTCCTCATAATTTATTTCCTTAATTGATCATTTTAGTAAATTGAACGAAATGACAACAAAGCGGAAGAGCTGGGGTTGGTACAGGCGTAACAAATTCTTAATATTTTAAAATGAAGTTGAAACATTTTAAAACTAGATGGAGCACCACGTGCGCCCAAATATATTACTGTTTCATGCCTTTTGTTGTAAAAAACCTTTAATGAAACCTCAGATCCATAGTGTGTTACAATTACAACAATAAAAAATATATTTATCACACAAAAAAAGAAAAGATAGGGACAGTCCTAAATGTCGGTAATACTTATAAAGGATCTGTAAGCAGTATTGAAGATATACTAAAGCTTATATTTGTAATGTCGTATTGCTTAAATTAATAAGCTGTTACGCGAGCTCCACGCATTGGTACTTAAATAGAAAAAAATATAGGTTTAAATAAATAAAAACAGAAAAAAATGTAATGTAGTATATATAATAGTTATACAACTTTCGTATTTAAGTCGGAATATTCTAAAGATTTTTCATTGTGGTTTTTAAGAAGACCCGATTTTTTTTTAAAATAAAGTTAGCATAAGTTACTCGTGTGTTACATCAGCTATTTGCAAGTGAAAGTCCCGGTCAAATCGGTCCAAGACGTTTCAGAAGATTAGCAGGAACAAACAGACAAAGTTAAAAAAAAATGTGATTTGTGATTTGATACATGGATGTGTATACATAGGAAAGCTAAAGACCGTTTTCTGTGAATACGTTACAAGAGACCTTTGTCAGCGGTGGGCGTGTCATCGGTGAAATGATGATGATAATCATACTAGAACAAAATGCACTCAGTAAAAAGCGGTTAATGATGTTGTTACAAAACAGATATTTCAATTTATTTAATTTGTATAGATAAAGCGATATTAGATAAACTGTAAAAAAAACTAATTGGAAGGGTTACACGGTACGAATATAATTGTACAGTAATTAAAAAAATACTTCGTATTTGTTTAATACGTAAGAGTCAGAATTGGTATATTTTATGGTATTCCAACATCCTATATCAAGTATTATTAATTATTAGTTATTATTAACATGCGTTTATTTACGCTGAAATTTTTTGATTTTAAAGACACAAAGCGCACAAAGCAGATGACTATCAAACGTACGCCCTTCTGAAGACAAAGTGCAATAAATCCACGAGAATTTGATAAGTGAGCATTGTGAAGGAAGGGTTTTTGTTGTGCGATGCTGCGGAGTTCCGTGACCGGTAACGAGTAAACAAAAATAGTAATAACTTTGAAACTTGTTATAAAATGCTCAGCGGTTGGAGATTGTCAAGCCTTTACGAAAATCTATTATCGCCATCTCAACGATTCTGAGTTTGGCATTAAGGGATAACTTACGTTAACGTAGGAACCTTATAAAGCAACCTTCGGGAAAACAGCTAATATAAGAGAGTTTGCGGAAGGAGGCCTGCGCTGAGAAAGATCTAGAAAGAATTCGAATATTTTCAAATTCATAAAGTGGTCAGTAGTATTAGTCGCTGAGGCTTATGAAATAGATATTTTTCCACTTTCCGGATGTCAAGTAGACGCAAAACATTAATATGTTCAGTTACGAAGGGAGCGGTAGCTAGGTGATAAATTAACTGGCGGGTAACATGATAAAAATTCTAACGCCACACAGTCACAATTAACTCTTACATTGTCGTTGTGGACCAGCTTCCGATAACGTAACCATTAATAATTAAAGCTTTTTTTAATAAAGCTTATTAATCTATTAGAAAAAGAATAATAAATAACCAACCTGTGGTGGATAAGTTAAAACTCAAACAGCGATCATTATCTAAATATTTGATATTAGGGGGGATTATTATTTCAACAATCATTCCTCTAACTCCGTGCTGTACAGTATTCGCTGCGATAAGTTACTATCATTTTACCGCTGCAATATCCAAAACGATTTGTAACATAGAAATATTAAAATGTTTGATCAAGGTTTTCAAGTGGAGTCATGAGTCCAAGTCGCTCAACAAAAGCAAGTGTATGTCTTACTATATCTTAGCTCTCGTCCATTTAATAATAATACGATTAAGTTAGAAGGCGGACTAAAAAGATGTTAGTGTGAGGATCAATAAGAAGCAAGAGAGGATGATAAAATGCTGTGTAACGAGATCATGTCTTGTTGAGCAGTTCTTAACTTAGACTGCAGAAGGAGAAAGAATTTTGTGAATCAGTGTGAAATGAAAGACCTGTAGATGTAGTAGGGCATTTAAAGAATCCTCTGAGAGGATGTAACGGGTGGAAGGAAATCCCCACACTAACTATTTCCCCGGGTATCTTTAAAGATTGACCACACCATTGGGCTGTTCATTGTAAATTATTAATATAGAAAGGAGTAAACAACATTCGTCTAAATTAACCGCATAGTAGTATATCTGAGATTTCAATACTGTTATATAGTTAGGTTCGTTGTGCGCAGGTTCCTTGTACATTAATGCCTTCGGACGGTTGGTTACGCGAGGGTCCGCTAAAAGCAGGTATCATTAAGTAACTAGAATGTTAAGTTAGTTGTCGCGCTAGAACCGTGTAATTAGGCTTCGCTACAACTTTACGGTTGGCGCGGGGAAGCGAGTTCGTCTGATGTTTCCAGTAAAAATAAATTCTGCTCTTGCAGAACTTATGAAAACAGAAATGGGTTTTTTTTTTATACTACTTTGCGACGAGACGAGCAAAGACGTCACCTGATGGTAAGTGATACGCTGGCACATGACAGCGTGATGCTAGTTAAGATGTTACAACACTGCACAACCATTGCACGCTGTCGTAAGACGATTAAGGGTAAGTCTCGTTACCCCAGTAATTACACTAGCTACAGCGGCCCTTCAAACCGGAACACGGAGTAATGTTCGCACACTACTATTTGCGGTTGCAATTAGGAGCTGCTGGGTGGTACCCACCAGACGGTCGCCGGCCAACAGGGACCTACCACCTCCCATGGTAAAACCTGTTTTGGTTTTGATTTTGGTTCATGAAAAAAAGGTGCATTTTAAACCTTCTAACTAGTACCGCAAGTCATCCTTTAACTCTTCGCCTGAATTTGACGGTAGTAACAATGTTCGTGTTGTAGCCGTGATAGCTAGGTTTGAAAAACGCTGGCCTACCACTCCAAAGAGTAACCGGGTTCGGAATCCGGCCTGCATGAACGTAATTTTTCAATTACGGCCGTTAATATAACAGGAAACTAATATCATCGCGCTTGACGGTGATGAAGGAAAGGAAAAACATCTGAGGGAACCTACATAATCTAATGTGATGAACATCCGTGCTAGCTTATGATGTGAAAGGCGACGGCAATGGCAACATCACTCCATTTTTTTATTATAACTGACAAGGTAAGTAGTCGGTGTTTATCACACATGATGACCCGACCCTAGTCATGAGGAAATACGACTTAGAAGAAGAGCAAAATGTTCGAGTTAAAAAAAATTTGTGATTTTTCTTCTAATAAGTTGGAATATCTTTGTCTAGATATTTCACAAGTTAGTGAGTATCTCTCGTGCGCGTCTCATTGTATATCGACTTACCCGGTGGTAACGGTTGTTCGTTGTTGAGTAAATTATACAATGGGAGCAGTGTATCGTATCTATGGTGAGAATTCATACGTTACGGATACCGCTGAACCAGGAGCCGCATTCCGTGATAGACTGGCTGGTGAGTGTGGTACTAAAAACAGTTAATTACAACGGTGTACTAAAAGAATATATACCTAGTCTTTTTGATTCCGATTGCATGAGGACTATTTTGGACGCTTAGCAGGAAGGCTTAGTGGACTCTATAACCAAATAGCATTAGTTTAGGATGATATAACAAATTAATATAAGTCGGCTTCAAAAATCTCATTCCCAAGTTAATTTAATTAGCTACAACACCATTTACACTGGAACACAGTAATTTTACAGACTACTGTTTGTCGGCCTGAAAATAATCCTTGCGGTGGTCTTCCGGAGTATTACCTCCGCAAAGTTTTTTAAATTTTTATTAATGGCATGGTATTAATACGTTATTATTTACAAACATAACAAAGTTATGGGATCAATTGTATATAAAGTCATACATTTTCCACGTCAAATTTTAGGGGAAAAAAAAAATTTATTTTCTTCTTGTGGTTAGTAAACAGTCACGGATTGGAAAACGAACCCGTTTTTAAAACTTGCACAGAGTTAGCTTAAGTGTTTAAGAAAAAAAAAACTATACGAGGACTCGCGATGATCATTTGAACAAATTTAAAACGGCATTTTTTTATGTTTCGCTGAATGTCTTTGTTATCGCATGGAAGGTCGCGATTGTGAAATTGGTACAAAAGAGTTCAACGCGCGTCCGATGTAAAACTGGAGGGTTAGGGTGCGGGCCACACTGCGGGTATCGCTGCGGATCACACAAATCAAATATACAACTGGAATGCGGAGGAGGTTAATGCCCACCCCATTTTGGTTTACCCCAGGGGGGGGAGGAAGGAGATAGAGGAAAGGGAGAGAAGAGAAAGAAAGACGGAGGAGAGAGAAAAAAGGAGTAAGAAAGTGGAAAAAGAGAAAACAAGAGAGAAAAGCAGAGACGAATAAGAGAGAAAGGAGAGGAAAAGAGAGGCAAAGTAATAAGCGAGGAGAGAGAAGGAAAAGCAGGATGGAAGAGAGAGGAAGAGAGAAAGAAGAGAGAGAGATGGAAAGAAGAGAAAAGAAAGAAAAATATAAATATAAAATAAAATAAATTAAAAATAACAAATATAATATATAAAAAAAAATAACAGTGGTAACGATGAAAATATTTACATAATTAATTATATGAACGAGCTAACACTTGATTCATTTTCACGTGCTGTTTTAATGATAAAAACGCTGAGAAGGTGCGCTCAATACGAATAAATAAGGCTTTCATATGACCATTAAATATGTGTATGGGACTACAAATGTGCCCCCAGGATTCGAACCGGGGACCTATACACAAAACAAGTGCATAGTAATAAAAACTACTGCCATATTAAGTATCGTACCATAGTGAATTAACCAAAGTACATCGTCAGTAGTTAGTGTTTAAAACTAAGTTGTATTCATTAAACTTAAGTTTATCCAATCAACAAAAAAACAAATTACTAATTTTCCTTATTTTCTCTTACAGGTAGTACAACATCCAGACTACGTTTAACTGAGTATCTATGAAAGAAAATTAGTATTACGGTAAACTATGGTCAAGTAAGTTATTAATTGTCATAACAAAGTGGAGTTAACACTTATGTATAAAAAAATATATTAAAGGGTTTAAAAAGTTCATAAAATATCACGCGACATTTGTCGGTAGGTAACTTAATTAAGTTTCATTTCTGATCAATTAAAATGATAAGTTCTTAATAATTGGTAGTAAAGATTAATCATCAACTCATATGAAACACTTATAACACTATAGTCTGAATGAATTAAAATATTAAGGTAATATAAAGAATCTTTTCAGCTACACTATTGGGTATCTAGTTTGGACGAAGTACGAATATGCGGTTAATTTAAAACTTTTATTAAGGTTCTTTCTCGAGTCTTATGGTCGAAGTGAGGAATACTTGCATTACACTTGCAAGTTAATTTCAAGTTGAAGACTGTCTCGACTTATGGTACATTTTAATTGACCTCATCAAAAATAGCGGTATTTCGTATATTCGTTTATAATAAATCCAATAAACAAACGCGAGTTTCCTGTGATGTATGTTAAAGTGTTGATTGATGTAAAAACCAAATAAAGAAATATGTGTGTAATCATTGGGCGCGATGTATGATAGAAGGAAATGGAATGGTAAATAAAGAGTGAATGAAACAGACGGAAAAAAAAAAAGAGAACTGGAAGAAAGATAGGATAATTAGAAGTTAAAAAAAGAGTAAGGAATCCTGGCTTAAAACTTACAAAGGGAGAACGAGGAGAAGAAAAACAGATGTTGATTGATAGTATCCAATCCCCTAAAAAAAACTGAACCCTGTCATATACCACCTTCAGCCCTTCAAAAGTCAATTATAAGTTTAATCAAGAACAATTATAAAATTTTCGCTTATAAGCTATATATGAATAACGAAATCGCAGTTTAACAAGTCAACATACAGGATATATAGAACCTTCGTTACCTTAGGAGGCGACCTTGTGTGAAGGATAGTCGTCTCGAAATCACATAGCTCTCATTACATCGCCTTGTTAAGTAAAGTAATTCTTTATATTAACATCGCGTTCTCGTTTATGGCGAAAACTTGGCCTGAGGTATTCACGGCTGTCCTATATTAATGTTTACTGAGAAGGTCATCCATGAGCATGCGGCAGTAAAGGCTGGTAACATGACTCATCGCATTGAAGGACGATCTGCTATCCAGTTTGATTACTTTGTTTACAATCTCATGTTTAAAGTGAATCATTTTACTACTGTAATATAACCTCAAAGCTATTCCGATGTATGTTTCTTTTTTAATATCTTGGTTACTGCAACTACAGTATATGTTTTCTTTTCTTCAGTTTTAAAAGTTGACTAAAGATTAGACGAAAGTAAAAAAGAAATAGTCCTCCTAATAATGTTTATAATTTCTTCATCTACCTCACGTAATACTTAATCTAAGTTTCACGTGGTGTTAAGTGATGGTGAAACGTCTCGCGTAGAAAAGTTTAATTTCAATATGTTGGAATATTTGCATAACATGAGCATGTTACTAAGGCATATTCGAAAAAAAAACATTTCATCAATAAACTCCACAAGTACACAGAATCGAAACCATGGGACTTCCGGTTAAACAAGCGAGGCGTGTCCAATACAAACACGGAGCAATTACATAAAGTTTAAGCATTTTTCGATGTAATTGTTTGTATTCAGTTGAATGTTTTAAATTCATTAAAGTTAAACTTGTGAAGTAAAAGAGTGAAAAGGTGTTCATTGTAAGCAAGTGTTATTTTCGCAAACATAGTTCAGCGATAAGTTGTCATGTATGTTTAAGTTCTCAACTTCAAGCCTTGGGCCCGGCTTTCTAACATCAGCGGATCGATATTACCCGCTTCTGATAGAGTTTTTTTATATTATATAAATGAAACACTAATATTATTGTATTTGTATTTTATTTATTTTATAGGATTTGTACTATTAGAGTTATTAGAGTTATGTTGTTATTAGTTTAGATTAGATTTTTCCACATTTTCTTACATTGATAATAATAAATTACACATTCTTCTGCGCTTACAATAATTAATGTACAATGAAACTTCATTTAGCCTTACATACTGTAATCAATTAGAATTTAATATAAATTGTTAACGCTGTTGGTTTCAATAAATAAATAAATAATTAATAAATGTAGAAACAAATATGAAATGTTTGTTTCAAATGTCAAATTCAGTAATAATCATATTTAAAAAAAAACGCTATGTACATTTATTGTCTATTTCTTATATTGTTATCGTCATAAACCTACGGAACGGTTCAAGATGGATGATAGACTAATAGGATCTTTCATTAAAAAATAACTTTTGGGGTTTCGCGTAATGTAAAAATAGAGAATCTCTTAAATTATTTATACTATTCCACCAGGTGGTAGGTCTCTGTTGCCGGAGACCGTCTGGGTGGGTACCACCGCAGCTCCTATTGCAACCGACAAATAGTAGTGTGCAAACATTACTGTGTTACGGTTTGAAGGGCGCTGTAGCTAGTGTAATTACTGGGGTACGCGACTTAACACCTTATGTCTCAAGACGAGCGCAAGTGGTGCAGGGCTGTACATCTTAACTAGCCACCACGTTGTTATCAAGCGTATCCACTTACCCATCAGGGAACGTCTTGATAGTCTCGTCGCAAAGTAGTACAAAAAAAAACAATTAATTCTGTTTAACATAACAATGATAACATTTAAAATAATGCTCGAAGTCTTCTACTAGTAACAAAAGCCAAAGACGTCATCGTTTTTTGTAAATACTAATTACTATATAGTCACCAAACATCGTAACTATAATTATTTAATTTTAATAAAAGTCGTTGAAAAACCAAAAACAAAATCTGATATTTTGCAAGTGTTGCAACTTCGAAATAAGTTCACCGGTACGGTTAACGTTAAATGGCTACACTTTTGAATGTTCCCTTTAATTCTTGGTGCCTATAGATCAAGGTCTGATACACGATGGCCAGCGGTTGCGGTCTTTAAATGAAAGTAACATAAATCTCAATTTTCTCCTTTTTTTTAAAGAAAATACTGTATATACTTAAACGCAAATTAAAGTTGTTTTAGATTAAATAAGTTTTTGCTTTATTAATTGCGATATTTTCTTGAAAAATAGAAAAAGGCTGACAGATTAGCCCAACGAAATATTTACTTCCAAGTATATGTACCGAAAGAAAGATTTTAATAGGTTATAAATGGACAGAAAAGTTTCATAAATTGAATAGAATATTCGTTATTGTTTAGTATAAAGAAATAATTGTTAAGTAACCTATCTGTAGTCTAGAATATCTAGAATAAAAACAACAAACACAAAGTATTTTCGTTTGTCGTAACGATATCCATAACAAGCTTTGCTTAATCGTTGTTTCGCATTATATCAGGTTTATATTGTTACTTAAACATTCAAGTTGCGTACAAGTTGCCCGGTGCCGCGATGAAGTGCTCCGACTGAACGGTTCGATGACTAACGAGGGTTGATGATTAAACGATTACCGGTTAATTATACAGTTATCTAATATTTATAACTGATTCAGTATATTTGGTTCGCATCAGTTATGTGCGCGACAGCTGACCTCACAACGCTAATTTACCAGTAAACTAACTAAACGATATGGAATTTTATAAGTAAGTAATTCAGTTACAAGTATTTTTTTTAATTTATAATGTACTTGTATTTATCTTTAAATTCACTTAAGTAATTTGATGAAAAGATTAAGATTAGTTGATTACAAACGCATGGCCATAAAAATGTGAGTAGCTAAGATGATGCACAATGACGGTAGGTATAGTTCAAGTAATTCAATTAGCTAAAAAAACTTCAAACCGGAACACAGTAATCTTTGACATACTGTTTGATAGTAGAATTAAGAGCTGCAGTGGAAATAGTCACCAGCAAATATCGACAAACAAAAGCTTAGTAAAACGGAGCCTTTCGATGGTGAAGTGTGCTCTACAGAATGCTTTTAGTTATTTTCATTTATGGACAGAAAATTTTTAATTTTTAATTTTTATTTAAATCTTTATTTAATACTTAAAATTAAATCACAAAAGGCGGACTTAATGCCTGTGGGCATTTTCTACCAGTCAACCTCGTTAGCAGGGAAAGAAGTGGTAGTAGGGGTATGGAAAATGTTTGTCTAATAAATAATACCTATATATGTATGTGGGATCAATTTAATGCGAAGAAGCAGGTTAAGCTCTAAAAAATTAGTATTCGTTAAAGTAATTGTAATAAGATCTTTCATCTTATCACGTTCTTAGACCTATGAGCACTCGAATGTTCTCCTGTCAAAAACTTGGAGTCTTTTCTTTATTTTTTTATATTAATGGCACAAATAGCAAAACCTTAACCTCTTCCCACACATATAAAAACATAAAACTTTTATAAAAAAACTTATTCATACATTAATATATAATACATATAAAAACTTTTTCGTTAATATTATACTGTAGCTGGACAGTTGAGTTTAAAAGCAAATACAATAATCTAACTAATAATTAGAAGACAGTTAAGAAATTATAAGTTTAATGTCTAAGGACTAAAGTTAAACAGTAATTACAAGATTCATAGATCACTTATCTATGTACTGGCGTAGTGTGGCTGCGTTTTAAGTCCTAGACACCATGCAGTTATAGCTGGCGGGCTAACAGACGGGCGAAGGTCGCGCGGACACGTTGTGGGACATTGTCAACTGGTGAATGCGTGACCAATGAAGAGAATGAACGTCCCTCGAATAGATTACCATTTAATTACATACGAAAAAAAAACACGAGTTCTGTTGTTACCAGTACATTCAAATGATTATTCCATATAGTTCAACATTATACTTATTACTATATTATACTATACTCCAGCGACACATCTATCGGCCCACCACCCAGTTGTTTAAAGTTCGACGGTTTGTCTAGTTAAAAATAAATGTTAGGTGGAGCATAAGTTTTAATGAAGTTTTGAAGGAGATTTATTGGTCAACCCCTATGTAGGTGTACTTTTTATTTTTTTGTAATTTCGAATTGATTGGCTGGCAGAAGTGCTACACGCTTGTTGGACGACAAGTCAGGCCAGAGTATCTATTTTTGGTCAAAAATGGCTGTTAAGTTTTAGGATTTTTTCTTTTAAGGAACCAATAATCGGACACATCAAAAAATAAAATCCAACTTGTGCGAAATAAATAGTTTTCTCCATTCGGTCGTTGAAAACAATGAACAGACTCGAATTTTCGTTTTTTTTTCCATAATCCTGAATTAAAAATTAAAAAAAAAAAACATACATAAAGGTTGACCAAAAAATCAGCTTTAAAACTGCCATTTTAAAACTTATTTGCTTCTCCACAAACATTTTTTTTAGCTAGGCACCGTTAAAACTTTAAACACTAGGTGGTGGGCCGATACTGTGTTCGGCGGGGGTTTATGTATATATATTATACTTATTTTATTTTATTATTATATTCTATTGTTTTACTTGATTAAATATATTTTCATTCTTCCAAAACTTAGTAAATATTTTCTTAATGATATAAGGCGGGCCAAAACAAATCAGCCTATTGGAAGCCCAAATTGTGGTGGCGTCCCCCTTTGGCCGATAGCACCCAACCTCCTCGACTTGATTAATAAAATTCTAAAGCTTCAAATAAACAGACTAAAAAACAGAATCAAGTTTTTAATATAGAAAAAAAAAAAAATGAGAGCCGAACAACAATCGGATGATTTCTTTTGGCCCTCATTTCTCTTGTGTATCGGAGATTAGCTTTTTTTTTTTTTTTTTTTTAATTTATTGTTAGACATTAATTCCAAACCAAAAACCATTAGTTTGAATACTTAACCTGGAACCATAACGGTTTTATCTAGTGGTACAGGTCTGGGTCGTGATATATTTTAATAAACTACATCCAGGCTGGTTTTCTATCAGATAATCTCTTTAATCCGCTCGCATGATCCCGAAGATACAACAATGTCCTGGATTCCAAGAGGAAGGTTATTTATAATATTAGGTACTATATATTCCGATATTCTAGAACCATAACATTTGTTGTAATTTCGGATGAAAAATTTTTATTAGCTTCGAGATTTCTGAGATTGGATGGACGTCTGTATTGTTCAAGTGAACCTGAACAATGATCATCATTTAACAATAATAATTTAATTTTGTCAGTACATTTACAACTTGCATAGTTAAAATGTATATATGTAGCTGTATCACAGATGTATACTTGTGCGGTGTGATGCTTAACACCTGTGCCAGATGAACGCCTGCGTCGTTTACTTTCTCCTCATACTCTTGACCCCGTGAGAACCAGTCGCCGGGCGCGCCGGCATCGAACCCGCGCACCCGGCGCCGCTGCGATGCGAAAGGTCGCTCGTTACCATTTCAAGGACGCGTGACTCTCGCATCCATTGCACTTTAAGATAAGATAAAGATAAACACTCTTTATCGCACACAAAGCAAAGTAATAAACATACAAATTTTATAAAATGACAAAAACAGACATCGTACTATATTTTATGTCATGTGGCATTATGTCAAAAAAACCCCTCTGTACATGTATCTATAAAATATGTAAGTATGTATGTATATGTAAGTTTGAATGTACTATAAATATATGTATGTATACACATTTCTTTTTTTTATTTCCATACCATATTTTTATGATACATTGCCACCTTACCACAACATCTCACCTCACCAAAGGTTGGCTGGAGAGAATGCCTTCAGGCATTAAGCCCGCCTTTTGCATACTTAATGTGGTACATAAAGATAAATTAAATAATGTACAAGGGCGGCCTTATTGCTTTAAGCAACTCTTCCATACCCCCACTTGAGAATGGACATCAATAAGTAAGAGTAAAAAGAGAAGACAGTGGTGCATATAGATTAATAAAAAACATTGGATAGGCAAACAGCGAGAGGAAGATACAGGATAGATTTTATTTATACTTTAGTATTATTTTCAAAACAAACACTGTTATTACTGGTAGGTCTCTGTTGCACAGACCGTCCTAGCTACCGCCGCAGCTCCGAACTCTTCAATTAATGTCGAATACGACTTACTTTAAATAAATTATTTTGTACATTATTTTAACTGCCGTAGATATTTAAAAATAAATCTACGAGTACACTCCCGGACACATCTATCGGCCCACCTAGTGTTTAAAAGTTTTAACGGTGCCTAGCTAAAAATAAATGTTAGGTGGAGCAATAAGTTTTAATGCAGTTTTAAAGCTGATTTTTTGGTAAACCTTTATGTATGTTTTTTTTTTAATTTTGAATTGAGTTTTATGAAAAAAACAAACGAAAATTCGAGTCTGTTCATTGTTTTCAACGACCCAGGAATGGAGAAAACTTTTTTATTTCGCACAAGTTGAATTGTTTTTTTTTTGATGTGTCCGATTATTGGTTCCATAAAAAGGCGAATCTAAACTTAGAGCCAGTTTTGACCAAAAAATGTGGATACTCTGCCTGAAATTGTCGCCCAAGCTGTAGCTACTTCTGCCGGCCAAATCAATTCGAAATTACAAAAAAAATAAAAAAAAACATACATAGGGGTTGACCAATAAATCTGCTTCAAAACTTCATTAAAAACTTATTGCTCCACCTAACATTTATTTTTAACTAGACCCGTCGAACTTTAAAAAACTGGTTGGTGGGCCCATAGATGTTGTCCGGGAGTATATATTGTTATTGACCTAATCACGGAGTTCACAGTAAGAACTACATCTTATTTCAGTCAATCGCTGTCTACTGCTGAAATTTATTATAAACATCAACTTTACTGCTTTCTGTTGTTTACGTAGGTACTTTACAGTGACTATTTCTATCACCAACTGAGTGTGCAAACATTACTGTGGGGTTCCAGTTCGTAGGGTTATAAGCTAGTGAAATTAACTGAGGTACAAACAACATAATGTCTAAAGACACGAGCGCAATGTGGTGCTACCATCTTCAACTACCATCAGGTGAACGTCTCTCGTCTCGTCGCTTAGTAGAATAAAAAAGTATTAAGTAAAGTATACTTAGATATATGATCATTACAGAGAGGATTAATTTACGAAATTGACAGCGTTACCTGTGATCTAAGCACTCACTACTCATAACTTAATATTCCAATAGTGACGAGTACAACAATTACTTCCCGATTGGGGCTAATATTCAATACGATCAAAAGCCTTAAATGTATGATGAACCACTACACAATAAAGATATATGGAAAGATTTTCTTTCAGTATACATTACGATCTATTCATTGTTAGTTGTTTACTCTAAATAATTCTATAGTTAATTAAACTTTTGATTTTTTAATGTTCAATTTTGGTTAAGTATTTGCGATCCTAAGTTCCTCAAGGTAATTGAGACATTAAGGAAAGTTGAAGTTGAAACAGCCTTATCAAACTTCCCACGATCGAGACAAACAAACGCGATATCAAACGATAAAGCCTTCCCATTATTGTGATTCGTAAACTTAACGGCCTCAAAACTTAGCAAATATAAAACTTGAAATGTATAGTTAGACAACTGAATAAGATCTAGAACCAGTCATAAGGCTTCTTCTGATCTGGATATCTTTAAATAAATCCAGCAAAAAGTTTCCGAGAAGTGAATCGTTTGTATACCACGCTATAAAATAAACAATGAAAAAGTAAAATTTATGCTTAAAAACCGCCCAAGGTCTGTGTGTACATTTAAATTTAAAATGGCCGTCTTTTTACTACCATCCAGTAACCAAGGGCAACTGTGAAAGTGAACACCAAAACCGCGTAACCGCAATAGATAACACTAGATCTATTATTCAAGATTCTTCTTTTTATATTTGCATTTAGAATATCGCCGAGTTAGTCTTCTTGGCGCAGGACTGAGCTTATAAAACGGAGTTCCCCGTTCGATTCGTAGTCCTACATTTTTTTGGTTGGAACACGCTTCACCATCTTATTATCATACGAATATGATTTAAACTGTTGTAAACCAAAAAACTTAATTACTTACTACTTACTGGAGTTTTGTAGGTGTATTTAGTGATGGTGAACCAATTGTAAAGTTTCTTAAATGCGTCAAATGTCCTTTCGAATGTATGAAGCAAAGGTCGGGGCCGAGCGGCTAAACGATCCAAATTATAGATCGCTCAAATGATCGATAGTTTCCGATCTAACAGCCGTGATGTAACTATTCGATGTCATTAATATCGTGATCCGATAATGATATCAATTAATTTACAGCGATGATGAAATTGTGTTCGATTGTGTGTTCAGATTTATTTTATTTTTAGATCAACGAAACGATATAGAAACGGTTTATATTATAGATCAATGTATATGTTTGTTTAGCGGTTATCATATGCTATCGACGTTAGGCAACGAGCGGGAGTCGACTAAAAGTTCACAGTGTTCGCCAGATTAATGTGTTCAAGAGCGTAAAGGCACTCATACGGACGATTGGTGTTTGTATGTAACGCGAAAGGCCTCTGTTTCGAGGGTCTACAGTCTGTTACATTGGAGTAATATCAAAATACTTCGGCTGCAATTTTATGCTACTTAAATCACAAAAAATACATACCATCTGAAAAAAGATATTAGTGTTATTCAGGGTTTCATAACTTCTTGTAGTATTAATCATTTTGTTCCGTTCTTTTTGTTCTTTATTCTGTGTTTTATTAAAAACTTTTTACAAACATACAAACAACAAACAATGGGTACACTGAAATGGAATGGTACAGGCGAGCTTAACTCAAAATGAGTTTTCTACCAGATAACATTAGCGAAAAAGAAAAGTTGTATTATTTAGTGGTAGTAATGTTACAATAAAGAGTTTAATAAACTACATTCAATACATGTGCACTCACAAACATACACAAGAAAACCAAAATACATACAGGAAATTATACATAAAAAGAAAAAAATAAACAAGTTATAAAAAATAAATAAAGTTCTGTATTATGTAAGTCTACCTCTCCGGTATAGAAACAATATGAATATATTAAGAGAAAGCTAAAGCTACATACTTTATCTGCACACCAAACGTGAAATAATAAACATACAAATTTATAAAATGACAATTGTACATGGGCGGCGTATTGTTTTAAAGCAATTCTCTTTCAGGACAACCCACTGGAAAACGGACATAAATAATAAGAGAAAAGAAAAAAAAGAGAAGACAGTGGTGCATAGATTAATAAAAAAAAAACATTTGAGAATAGGCAACAACGAGGAGGAAAGATAAAGGTTAGATTTTAAGATTAGTATTCGTTAACGCTTCTTTTGATTATATATAATATTTAAACTTTTCAAAGACAAAAAAATTGTTAAGATATTAATTAGGGATTCAATAGTTGTTCAATGCTGGAAAAAGACTTATTCTAATCATGACGCGATCAGTTACCACTACTCGCATCCGGTTGTTTCCTACGACTTTCGTTCACTAGTTAC